>PVIC010003711.1:11028-67490 GCA_004025085.1 Thryonomys swinderianus | reverse complement strand
GTATGTTGAACCAGCCTTGCATCCCTGGGATAAATCCAACTTGATCAGGGTGTATGATTTTCTTGATAACTCTCTGTATTCTGTTTGCAAGTATCTTATTGAGGATTTTTGCATCAATATTCATTAGTGAGATTGGCCTGTAGTTTTCTTTTTTGGTGGGATCTTTCCCTGCCTTTGGAATCAAGGTGATGGTTGCTTCAAGGAATGATTTGGGGAGTACTGCTTCCCTTTCAATTTCATTAAAGAGGCTGAGAAGTACTGGTATCAACTCTTCTTAAAAAGTTTTGTAGAATTCAGCAGTGAAGCCGTCAGGACCAGGGCTTTTCTTTGTTGGTACTTTTTTTTGTTACATTTTCAATTTCCCAGATTGATATCTGGTTGTTTAACATTTTTATATCCTCTTCATTCAACTTTGAAAGTTCATATGAGTCTAGGAATCTATCCATTTCTTCTAGATTTTCCATCTTCTTGGAGTATAGATTTTCAAAATATGTGTTTATGATCCTTTGGACTTCTTCTGGATCTATGCTGATTTCCCCATTTTCATTCCTTATAGCATGGATTTGAGCCTTTTCCTTCCTTTGGTTGATAAGGCTGGCTAAGGGTCTGTCAATCTTATTTATCCTTTCAAAGAACCAACTCTTTGATTCATTGATTCTTTGTATTGTTCTCTTTGTCTCCATTGCATTAATTTCTGCTCTGATCTTTATAATTTCCTCTCTAGTATGTGCTTTGGGTTTGCTTTGCTCCTCTTTTTCTAATTGTCTGAGGTTCATCATTAGATTGTTCATTTCGGTTTGCTCTGTTTTCCGAGTGTATGCATTCACTGCTATGAATTTCCCTCGCAGAATTGCTTTCATTGTGTCCCATAAGTTCCTGTATGTTGTGCTGGAGTTGTCATTTAGTTGTAGAAACTGTTTAATTTCTTCTTTAATTTCTTTTGTGGCCCATTGGTTGGTTAACAGAGAGTTGTTCAATTTCCATGTGTTTGTGAGGATCTTGGAATTTCTTCTGCTATTCAGCTCCAGTTTCAAGGCACTATGGTCTGATAGTATGCAGGGGATAACTTTGATTCCTTTGCATTTACTTGAGCTTGTTTTATGGACAAGAATGTGAAGAGAAGAAGGTATATTCTCGCTTTGAAGGGTGAAAAATTCTGTAGACATCTAGTAGGTCCATTTGCTCAAAAGTTTGGTTTAGCTCAAGTATTTCCTTATTGATTCTTTTTCCAGTTGATCTGTCAATTTGTGACAGTGCAGTATTGAAGTCCCCCATTACTATTGTATTTGTGGTTAACTGGCTTTTCATGTCCAATAATGTTTGTTTCATATAGTTGGGTGCATTAGAGTTCGGTGCATAAATATTTATGATTGTTATTTCTTTC
Source organism: Thryonomys swinderianus (assembly GCA_004025085.1). Lineage (NCBI taxonomy): Eukaryota > Metazoa > Chordata > Mammalia > Rodentia > Thryonomyidae > Thryonomys > Thryonomys swinderianus. The sequence goes on along the minus strand of PVIC010003711.1, from coordinate 66,106 downwards.
TCTTGGATAGTTCCTTGTATGAGGATATAGTGACCTTCTTTATCTCTTTTAATCAGTTTGCTTTGAAATCTATTTTATCTGCAAACAAGATAGCCACTCCTGCTTTTTTGCAGTTTCCTGTGGCATGGAGGATCGTTTTCCATCCTTTTATTTTCAGTCTATGGGTTTCCTTCTGAATTAGGTGTGTTTCCTGTATGCAGCAGATTGTAGGATCTTGCTTCTTGATCCAATCTGCTAGTCTGTGTCCTTTAATTGGCCCATTGAGGCCATTGACATTAATGGTTATGACTGATATGGACATATTCAGAGCTGCCATGTTTCCCTGTTCTTGGTTTCTTTTTTCCTTCCTTGCTTTCCCCCTTCTCTATTTAGTTTCTTGTTTGCCCCAATGAATTCACTCTCCTGGGTCTCATGGGTATGGAATTTTCTGTGTTTTTTTCAAGATATTCTTTAGAATGTTTTGGAGTGCAGCTTTTGTATTTGTGAAGTTTTTCAAGTGCTCTTTGTCATGGAAGTATCTTATTTCCCCATCTATTCTGAAAGATAGTTTTGCAGGATACAGCAGTCTAGGTTGGAGGTTGTTTTCCTGCAATGCTTGATATACTTCCCTCCACACTCTCCTTGTGTTGAGTGTTTGTGTTGAAAAGTCTGCTGTGATCCTAATGGGCTTCCCTTTGTTGGTGATTTTCTTCCTTTCTCTCATGCTTTCAGTATTTCATTCTTTTGTTGTGCATCTGGAAACTTGATAATTATATGTCTAGGTGTAGATATTTTTATGTCACGGAGTTTTGGAGTCCGATAGGCCTCATTTATCTGTATGTCTATTTCTTTTCCTGTGAAGTTTTCTGTTGTTATCTCTGACAATAGCTTTTTTATGTCTTTTACACCATCTCCTGCTTCCTCAGTGACTCCAATCAGTCTTATATTATTTTTCTTTGAGTCATCTAGAAGCTGTTGAATTGATTTCTCATGGTCCCTTGCTCTTTTCCATAGAGTATATCTTTCCTGCTCGTTGGCTGCTATGCTGTCCTCTAGGTCTGAGATTCGGTTCTCTGCTTCATTCATCCTACTTCACAAGCTTTCATTCTCCATCATTCCCTGGAGCTCTGCTTGAAGCTGTTTAAAAGGTTCCATTGCTTCTGCTATCTTGGATTCTATCATCTTGCTGATCTCTTCTTTAATGATGTCTTTCACTGTGGACAGTGTCCCCATTTTGATCTTAGAGATGAGTTCTGATTTCCATTTTACTAGATCTGCTTTAGTTACCATCTCCAAGAGTCCTGGTGTTTGAGTTTCAGTTTTCCCTATTTCTCTTTTCTCTGAATTTCCCTGTGGTGGTGATCTTTGTGTCTGGTTTTGGGTATATTTTCCCATTTCTACTCTTTCATTGTCACTAATGCTATTCTTTGCCTGATGACAGGGCAGTGTTTGTTGCAATCCTCTTTCTTTCTGTTATCTGGGGCTCTATGGATGTGGCACCTTCCTGGGGTGTCCTCCTTGAATGTGTAAAGACTCTTGAGAGTTCTGAGTTCTGATACAGCATGGGAAGTATTTGAGCAAAACAATCACATCATGTTTGTTACCATAATACAATCAAAACCAATATCAGTATCTGACACAGTAAATAAAATGAAAATTTTTATTAAATCATATTCTGGAGACTTTGAGCTTATGAGTTACCTCTATGTCCCTATGCCAAAATTCAGAATTAATCAGCAATGTGTATACAACATGAAGATCATAAATGCACCCACCGAGCCCTTTGGCAATAAGAGGTCATTGGGGAATCAGGGAGGTAGGGGGACAGAAGGAGAGTGAAATAGGGTTAGCAGATTTATGAAGATCACCTATACTCTAGAACCTCGTATATACCAGCGGGTAATAGAGGATAAAAGGGTGTATATAAAACAGTACTAACTGTATGCTGTAAGACTGTTGGAGACTTTGTACACCTTCTTATAGTAGTATAGGAGAAGAAATAGGTCAGCCTAAGAGTCTTTTACTTGTGGGTATTGCTTCTGACAAAAAGATAGGAGAGGGTGTGGGGTCAAGAGATAAGTAGATGGATCTAGGGGTAGATGGCAAAATAGAAGCTAGATCCCCCCCCCCTTTTTTTTATCTTGCCTGATCTCTCAGCGTGGCTGCAGTGTAAAGGGATGCAGGAAATGGCCCCGCCTCCTCTCGGACCTGGGTCCTCACAACGCAGCTCCAGGATGGGGCTGGGGCCGGCCGGCGGGCCTCATTCCTCTGTGATGGGGATGGGGCCTAGGGTCCGTACCTGACTCCTCACTGCATGGCTCCTGGGTGGAGTGAGCTGGTGGGCAGGCCTCAGTCCTCCACTGCAGCCGGGAACGAGTGGCACCTCGGGTAGCCGAATCATCTGTGCTGGCTCGGGGTGAAGCGGGCCGTTGTGCAGGCCTCAGTTCACCTCTGCTGCCACTGCCACCGTCAGGGATGGAATGGCGCCCAGAGCAGCCGGATAGTCTGTGCTGCTCGGGGTGGGGCGGGCCGGTGTGCAGGCTGCTGCTGCCGCTGCCGCCACCAGGGATGGAATAGCGCCCAGAGCAGTGGGTCGTCTGTGCCGCTTGGGGTGGAGCTGGGCTGGTGTGCAGGCCTCAGTCCGCCGCTGCCACCGCCGTAGCCGCCAGGGATGCTGCAAACTCTTTTATTGAGGGGCAACTTATTTTCTCCTTTGCAATTGTTCTCTCTCCCTCCCCCCCCTCTCTCTCCCTCCCTCTCTCTTTCTCCCTCTCTCCCTCCCTCTCTCTCTCCTTCTCCCTCTCTCCCTCCCTCCCTCTCTCTCTCTCTCTGTCTCTCTCTCCCTCTCATAGTTAAATTGTACTGAAAGAGAAAAACGTGAGTGGTACACATTGAAAACCATGAGCACCCACTTAGAACCTCCTTCTCAGTTATGTAGTGCTTACTACAGATGCTAGTGTGTTTATTAAACTTATATCCATATCACCTGCAAGGCTCTTGACTCCAGGTAAGCAGGATGCCTCTGTTTCTCTTTTTATCAGTACATTTTTTTTTTTGAGAGAGAGGTTCTCACTTTGTAGTTCAAGCTGGCCCTGAGCTCACTATGTAGCTCAGGCAAGCCTTGAACTCAGCAATCTTCCTGCCTCTGCCTCCTGAGAGCTGAGATTACAGGCGTGAGCCACCATGCCCGGCTTTATCAGTACATATTTGCAGTCCGTAATAAATACATTCTCTGCTGGGAGTTGGTACTTATATGTCTGGCATCTTAGTCCTTTCATTGACCCTTCTTCACCTCTCCCTTCTCTCTCCCTGTGTCCAAAAGTCTACCTCCCTGTTACTTATCATCTGTTTTTTATTTTGCTCTTAATTATACTTAGGATTTCTCATATAAGAGAAATTATGTAACATTTGACTTTCTGTGTCTGATTCATTTCACTCAGCAAGTGGTCTCAAGGTGCATCTATTTTCCTACAAATGCCTCAGCTTGACTTTCTTTATGGCTTAGTCTTACTCTATCACGTGTACATAGCATATTCTCCTGTTCATTCATCTGTTGGTGGGAACTTGGCTGTTTGATTCTCCATGTCCTTTCCAGCAACTCACACAGAGCCCAGGGGAGCTGAGTATGTGTTGATTAGATGAGAACAGAAGTGAAAGAGAAAGACCACCAGCTGTCAGTACCTTAGACAGTGTGAATCCATCATGTACAAAGAGCTTGCACACTCCTGGCCTAACCACGGCACGAGCATGATTGTCTCCTGCCCCATTTTGGAGAAGAAATGGGGGCTTGAAAAGGCTAAAGGACTTTGCCCAGTTACACACTAACTTGTGTCATTGCCAGGTCATGACCCACCTCTTCTAACCCTGAGCCAAGGAGTTGCTGCTCCCCATGCCAGCCGGCCTCCTCCCCATGGTGGTGGGGAGCTCTTTGTCAGAGCATGAGATTCATGCCCACAAACGCAGGGTCACTCGTCCCTCAGCGGACACTTCACAAGGCATCCAAGTGCCAGCTGTGGATGAAGGGTGGTCCTTACCCTCAAGACACTCCCTTTCTACTTTAGCAGTGTTTGGAACATGTACTTGTCTAACTTCAATCAAAGAATGTTTTTACAATTGAAATCTCTCTGCCTGCAGCTATGGCAATATGCTTATTGAATGGGAGGGACAGCGAAGATTGGTGGCTCTCACATACATTAACAACCAGTGCCTCGGTTTTGGGAGATTTTAACCTTTCTGCACATGTGTCTGGAAGACTCACCAGAGTGCATATTTACGGAGCTAAAGCCAGGAGCTTTACATTTCTGGGACAGCTTTGAAACTTCTTTCAGCATGTACTGTTAGAATGAGGCTATCATCAGGGAGCTGCTCGGAAAAATGCAGGCAGGAAGCACGTTTTGTCCTTTCCCTTATTCCAGAGTTGAGTGTCTCCACAGAATTCCAAGTGCGACAGGAACCTGCCAGGGTGTGTGGGGGGGAAGCATGTTACACCTGGCAGGTGAGATTGTCAGAGATGACAGGGAAGGAGATGGCACCTCAGGCATGAGAGTAATTTGTTCCAGGAGAGGATTTGTTCCAGGGTGTGATACATTTTAATAGACGTGGTTCCCAGAAGGGTTGGCTGCAAGCATGTCATAGGAGCCTCCAGGGAAGGGGCAATGGTCGCTCCACTGTCACACAAGAGGCTGGGGATTCTGGGTAAAGCAGAGTGAGAAAGAGGTGAGATTCCAGCAAGTGCACATTACAAAGCAAGGGGGTTTGTTTCTTGTTTGTTTTTTTCAAAATATACAACTTTAAAACAAAATGAGAAAACCCTGCTCATTTGCAAAATTCAGAAAGTTAAAGCTGAGTAAGAAAAGTTTGTTTCTCTCTTTACATTTGTACAGAGTCTATCCACTGAGACTTTGTGTAGCTTCCTGATTGTTTAAGAAAAGGTAGGAGGCTGTTTGGGGAGATAGTTGGTAACAGTGGCACCGAGGTTTGAGGAAAGGTGACAAGGTGCTGAGGGACCCCAGGAGGACGTGAGATGGAACAGAGGACAGCACCAACTGACTAGGCTGGCGTTGGTTCAGAGCAACCTGAAACTTTCCACAGCAGGTTTCTGACCAAGTAGTGTGAAGTCCAGAAGCCCCTGCCTTGTGGATGGAGCCTTTCTAGGATGCAGAGTCGTTGATCCCCTGCAAATAGGATCCAGGCAGCTAATTACCACTCCCTGAATGTACTGGGACTCAGCATTTTCTTTCCATTTTATACTAAAGAAATAAGATCAAGTGTCTATACCCTAAGTTACATTTGAAATGAGTAAGTTTAGGTTGAACACACAATAAAACTCCCCAGACTTTTTAAATGAGAAATATTTAAAACAATTATATTGTGTACTTGAATAAAATGTATTATTTTTAAGCTACAGTGTCTGTGGACCAAATGATGAAATGTGTTCACTACTGAGCAGAGTTCAGAGCATTCTTTGCCAGAAAAAGAAAATTTTGTTTCCTTTGTGTGCCACTTGTACATTTTTTCACTCATTATTAAATTTTTAAAGTTCAGAGTTTAAAATTTCCCAGAGACTTCTACAAAACCTGAACCGTTGTTGGATAATCCATCAAAACTCCAGAGGCATTAAAAGTGCCATGACTAATAGATATGAAATGTTTGAAGATGAAACTCTCTTTTGTAATTATACACCACTGAATATGGAATAGTTTTTGCACTGTAAATTAGCTACCCAAAGATACTATTGGAAAGTTCCATCTAGTGTAAGTAATAGTCAGTCTCTTACAGAAGAGAGACCATGTTTTCATATCTGGAATGGAAATTATTTTAAAACCATTTCCATGCAACATTTTTTTCATTACTTCTTAGATCTAGTCTGTGAAAGGAGGGTAAATGCACACAGCTGGTTCTTTTCAGACACAATGATTCAATTTATTCTTGCTCCAATATTGCAGGAAAATAAAAAAGTTAGAATTACCTTTTGGATTCAGTATGGTATTTCCCCTAGATGCCTCAACAAATGGAAGTCAGGCAGATTTCCCAGTTCTGAAATCGAGATTAAGAAGGGATTTTCCTTATGGTGTGTTTTATCTAAAATACAGTGCTTTTCCATAACTAATTGAGGGATTTCTATATGAAACTTACTCCTCCAAACATAGCCAGTACTCCTGACTTTTCCAGCTATTGCCCTAGTTCACAATGAGGCAAGACTTACTTTAATTCTGATCTGCTGTACATGTGCCTTTGAACTATATAGAAATAGTTTGGGGGACAGGATGATCTAGTCCAAACTTTCTCTTGTTCTGGAGACTATAATTTAGTTGATAGGGTAGACTATGATTTAGTTGATAGGGGTAGACTCTAGCAATGCATAAGTTTTGGGCTTCTTTGAAACTGTGGTTAAAAATAATACACAGCATAAAACAACACTTTGTCATTTTGAGTTTCCATTTCAGCAGCATTAAGTACTTTCACTCTGTTGTGCACCGTCACCACTATCCACATTCAGAAATTTTTCATCATCCCACGCAGAACTTATGTAGAATAATTTCAAGGATTATATGTCCTAGAATGTGTCAGAGTTATATATTTTTTATCTCTTCATCCATCGTGGGCAGTTATTTCCAACATGTGATTATTGTGATGGATGGATGTGTAATTATCAGTCTGACTGGACTTAGAGCTTCTTAGAGAGTGACTGGATCATTGGAATGCTGTGCTCATGCTGGATTAATCCACTTATGTTCACAGCTGAATGTGCTGTTAAGAGATGGGGCCCAGGGCCGGAGATTTAGCTCAGTGGTTCTGGTGCCTGCCTCGCAAGTGCAATGGTCCTGAGTTCAATCCCGGTAACCACATACAATGCTGGGCGTGGTGACTCACGCCCACCAGCCATCAATACCACATACCACAGTGCCAGGCGTGGTGGCTCACGCCTGTTATCCCAGCACTCGGGAGGCAGAGGCAGGAGGATTGCTGAGTTCGAGGCTTGCCTGGGCTACATAGTGAGTTGAGGGCCAGCCTGAACTACAAAGCGAGACCCTGTCTCAAAAAAAAAAAAAAAAAAAAAAAGATGGGGCCCAGGTGCAATGTCTCTGGCCATGGGCCTTGCAGATTTCTATCTTCTGGTGGTGTTTTGCCCTTATGCTCTGCTTGCTGCCTGCACTGAATTGAGCAGCTTCACTCTACCATCCCCTTCCACAATGCTGCTGCTGCACTGGATCCAGCCAACCATGGACTGAGTCTTCTGAAACCATGAGCCAATACAGCCACTGAAAAAATTGCTACTACAGCTCTTAGTGTACAAATATAAATTTAAGCCCCTACTTTCAATTTTTTGGTGATTATCTAAAAGTGGAATATTTGAATCATCTGGTAATCATATGTTTAATTTTGGGGGCAAACACCATACTATAGGAAAACACAATTTTTAACCAGTACCTGGGGTGATTTTAAGATAAGGAAATTTGAAAAGCCTTTATTTATCAGTTACATCTTGCTATAAAAAACAAAACACCCCAAGTAATGGTTTAAAATCATATCTGTTTGTTTAGCTCACAGCTATATTGAGTGGCTTTTGGTCCTGGGTGAGACTTGTCTGCTTTGGATTTTTATGCTGTTGTGCTCAGTTGGCTGGTCAGTCAGTACCTTGGTCACACGTCTAGTGGTCATCTGACTGACCAATAGAAGGATTGACATCATAACCCCTCATGGCCACAAAGCTAGCTGGGACTTGCTCACACAGTTAAAATGCACACATAGCTTCAAGTCTTTGCATACCTTGTGTTTGCTTCTCTCATTGGATAAAGCAAGTTACATGGCCAAATCCAAAGATAGTAAGCAGGACACCACCAATGAGTCTGGATACCATGTGGCAGCAAAAAGATTATGACCATCACTGTTAGCATCCCTCACAAGCCCCCTGCTGGACTCAGTATTTTGCTGAAAGTATTATATGGAACATAATAGTGACTAAAGTTGCCTGCATCCCTCAAAACTACATGGTCTGGCATCTCTAAAGTGCTTTCCATTTGTGTGATCATTCATTCATTCATGTACTGTGAAACCTGTGTCTAGGACTCTTGTAGGCCCCAGGGATAGAGCTATAAACCATGTAGTCCAAACTTCTGTTCTTTTATTTTGTTCTTTTATTCTGCTCTAGATGGAATGATTTAGGGAGTGAGAATAAGTATTTCAATCTCTACTTGCACCCTACACATATCCAGAAGTTGATGTTTTATTTCATTTGAGATGAAACCCGGATAATATTCTTTACTTCCAATTCTTCATCCCTTTGTGTTTCTATTAATATTTGAATATGTGTTTCTATTAATATTTGAATATGGGGGGGAAGAGTTTGGTTAATTACAAGTTTCAGGTGTTTGAATATCAAGAAGCAGATGTCGAGCTAGACGTGAGAACCAGCTGTCAACTTCTAATCATTATGTAAGATGCAGAATCATTTCTCATCCCCTTCACCACACATGGTGGCTAAAGCTCATGTCCCCGTGGCTGCCTGAGGGAACACAGCTGGTCTTTCCAGCTCAAAGGGCAGTGTTGAGTCACACAGAACGGAATAGTGATGGGTGTCTGGAACAAATATTCACAGAGCAGTTTGCTCTTTTGTTAGTGTGTGTGTGTGTGTGTGTGTGTGTGTGTGTGTGTGTGTGTGTGGTTCTGTAGGAGAGCAGTGGAATTCTTTATTTTTAAAGTAGCAGTACTTTAGCCAGGCATCATGGTGCACACCTGTAATCCCAGCACTTGGGAGGCTGAGGTAGAAAGATCACTGGGAGTTTAAGGTCAGCCTGGGCTACATAGTGGTTTTCTATATGAGGACTGAACTATATAAGGAAACCTTATTTCAAAACAAAAATGCAAAACAAACCAAACACTAACATAGCACTCCCTTGTTGGGATTTTGTATCAACTGAATGTGTGTTGGTACCTGGAGATGAGATCAGCTTTGTGTTCAAGCAGTGTTGTGCCAGGACATTCAGCCAACAAGAAACCCACTCTAGACACTAGAACTTTCCCTGAGTGCCAGGCGAGTGTCACTGGGCATCAGGGAGGTGATTAGGAGGTAGCATGTGGTTCAAGCACATGCTTTAGAATCAGACAGATGTGTCCAGTCCTAACACTGACCTTGGACAAATGACTCGGCCTCTCTGAGTCTGTTATCTGTATAATGGGAGCATGGAATTATCTATGTCACTAACTTGGAAATGTTGAGATGCGTTGATAAGAATATTAGCTAATGGTTGGCTGGTATCTTTATTTTCTTTTTTGGACAGTACAGGGGATAGAAATCGACACCTTCACACTGAGCTACATCCCCAGTGTCTTCTACATCTCTTTCTTTGGAACAGTCTTGATAAGCAGCTAAGTTGCCTAGGCTGGGACCAAACTTGCCCTCCTCACACCCCCATCTGGCAGCATGCTGGGGTCGCAGGTGTGCACCACCATGCCAGGGCTACTATCATAGTAACTGCATCTCTGACTTGCAATTTCATAACTACCAACAGGGGCTTGGTCCTGACTCTCAGAGTCAGCATTTCCAATTCAGCACCGATGCTCTGTGAGGCACCCTAGTTCCTGCACAGAGTTACCCATGAAGCTGCATTCTGCTGGTGCCTGCAGCTGGGCAGGGATTCCTACTTGGTACACTGCCCACCACCCGAGTACTGTTTCTGTGACCTATAGCTGCTGGAGAAGCAGTCTTACAGCTGCTGCAAAGACCGGCACATCAAACACAAACGTTGCCCTTTTTAATATTAAGAATGTTAAAGAGAGACCTCCAAACATTTCCTATATCATTCACCAAAATTCCTGGAAAACCCCACCATTAAAATGCCAATGGAATGACTTCTTCTTTGGCTTAACTGAAAGTAGAAACCCAGCCAAGGAGATCAGATGGGAGTAAACTCGGGTGGGTAGAAACAGGAGTCTTGAGAGGAGATGAACTTTTTGGATCATGGTTCTTATACTCATTGTGTGATTTCACCATAAGCATGAAAGCAGAGAGAGAGAGAGAGAGAGAGAGAGAGAGAGAGAGAGAGAGAGAGAGAGAGAGAGAGAGAGTCAAATGCTTTCTCTAGGCAGTAGCCAGGAGAAGCTGCTGAAGGTTCTGGTGCTGGTGAGAGAAGGGGGGTAAAAATACTGGCTTTTGGAAATCAACAAGAGGGAGGATGAATTTGGCTAAAAGACAAACTGAGACAGTTATACAACGATGTTAACTGGAGTAGAATGCTGCCTTCCGGTCCTTGTCCATGTGACAGGAAGTTGATCTGCCTGCCTGGCTTTATTTCCCTCAGGGGTTATATTTCCCTCCTCAATTTTTGTCTTACCTCTTACTTTGTTATAGGTGATCTTTGTCTCCCTGAGGAAATCTTAACTCTATCACTGTGAAAATTCAAGTGCCTTTATGTTTCTTTCTACTCTTTTCTTAGGACAAACTACCACTTTCCTTTTTTTAATAGAAAACACTAGAGTACAGTTTTTACAGAATAAACTTGATTCTTTCCCATTTTCTGTTCTTTCTAACGTCTGGGCTGGTACCAGAAAAGTTGAATGATAAGATTGGCAACTTAGGGAAGGCATTAAAAGCATGTCTAGTGCTTACTAGAAGCATTAAAATGTTTCATCCAGAGTCCATGGCTGTTAGCAGTGGCCATTCCTGAAGTGACAGCACTCTGGACAGGAGGCTGCATTGTCTATCTTGCCCAGTCCTAACATGGGGCCTGGGGTATCACTGGTGCTCAGTAAATATTTTTTTTAGTGACTTGACAGTGATCTATGATTCCCAACACTAATTTCTCCAAGTGTGGTGTCAGCCCAGCAGGGATGGAGGTAGCACTTGGCAACTCTGGAAAGTGTTTCCATCCTTCTTGGACCAGTTGTCCTCAAGCTGAGGTCCTGTCCTTCTAAATGGGTGACCAAGAGTGCCTGCTCTCAGAAGGTTCCATGTGACAATCATTTCAACCTGTGGCTCCAGGACAGCTGGCTATTCGGGACTAAACACTTGACTGCCCCCCTTCTGAAGGATGTTAAAGAACATTCTCTAATTACTTAGGAAATGGAATTTCATAGGTGATTTCTCAAAGCAATTGTAGCCTGAGGACAAATTGATTCAATTCACCTGTTCTGAAAATGATATTTGAAAGGAAAGTTGAGCTGCCTCTATCTTCCCAAAGAAATCTACATGTCATTCAGATGTTGAGGACCCTCCAGAGGCAGAAAGTTCCTCACCCCTTGATTTTTCAGTGCTGATTAGAGCATTTGATAATTTTCCTTGAAGTCTGAGGCTCTTTCCTTGACTTCTAAAAGGCAGGGTACAGCACACCTCCCACTTTCTGGCAGGTAGACAGCTCCTTGCTGGGAAGAAACATCAGCCTTTCCCAGATCTGTGAGTAACCAGGGAGTGTCACTCAGTAGGACAATGACAGTTGGAGTTAATGAGAGCTTTTTTGCTTCGAGAAGTATGGATTTTCAAAGTGGAATGAAGAGACATACACAAGCTTTTGTTTTATGCACCTTGAAACTACTGCTTCATACAAGGTCACCATACATTCAGACAGGAGTGGACTTGGGGACACAGAAGTGTGGTTGGTGGAGTCAGCACCTTTTGAACCCCTGGAGTAACAGCACTCACTTTCTCCCTGGAGACAGAAAAGCTATCAGAGATAGTCTCTGGGGAGGTAGATGCCGGGGCCTGCCAGCAATCGGACAGTACCTGAGTCGGGGCATGAGGATGAAGAAAACACAAGACAGACAAAGACAGACAAAGATGGGATCAGGAGGACCTCTCAGTCAGTACCAAGCAGGCCCCATGTCTATTGATCAGGCTATATTTATACTGATTTAGAAGGGTAACATGACATCAATAATAGTTACTATGATCTTATACATTTATCATTTGGTTGGTAGAAACAAAGACAGGTAGTCAAGAAATCAGTACATTTCTTAGAAACAAGAACGGAAACAAATGGTAACTATAAATATGATCATAAGACTGGAATCAATTTCTCAAAATGTCAAACTACAATTCTCTTAAATCTTTTCCAAAACTCTAACTTCCTTATACTACTTTCTATTAATGCTTAACTTTTAATAAAATAAGACCAGAAGAATAAGTACATCCATCATTCTGCTAACTCTATGGAACTCTGTCCTAGCCCACATAGAAACTGGAAGAGAAACAATACGTTGCTAACTTGAGAGACAAAAGTCAGTGGGCCCAGCACAGGAATAGAGGAATTTTCCCAGAACCAGGACATGTTTTCTGGTGGTAACCCAGGGCAGCTCCTCGTTAGAGCAGATCCTCTTGTATATTCGGGGCAGCACCATAAAGTGCAGACCCTCGACTCAGGAGTTATTCCCCAAAACCCCAGGCATAAATGCCTGGTCCAGTTACACCATGCTGAGCCACTTCCTACAGGTAGCCTAGTTGTTTTTGTTTTCTATTAATTACTCACAAGTGATTCTATAACTTTTCAAGGTTTAAGAATTAAGAGTCCTTGGGGCCGAAGGGTTAGCTCAGTGGTTCCAGCGCCTGCCTCGCAAGCGCAAGGACCTGAGTTCGATCCCCGGTAACCATATATAATGCTGGGCGTGGGGACACGCCCACCAACAATCAATACCGCATACCACAATGCCAGACGTGATGGCTCACGCCTGTAATCCCAGCACTCGGGAGGCAGAGACAGGAGGATTGCTGAGTTCGTGGCGGCTTGCCTGGGCACCATAGTGAGCTCAGGGCCAGCCTGAACTACAACGCGAGACCCTGTCTCAAAAAGCAAAAAAAAAAAAAGAATTAGAGTCCTTAAGAGGAGTTTACACCATTGTACCTTAGATCAACTGAGTTTAATTTTGTTTTCTCTATAGTAATTTTTGTTGTTGTTTTGTGTAGACAATAGTTTTTTTTTAAATTTTGTACACAAAATATTAAATACTGTACAACACAGTATTCAGTTAGCCCTCCATATCTGGGGGATCCACAGCTGACAATTCAACCAATTGTGTCTGAAAATATTTGGGAAAAAAATATTGTACCTATACTGAACGTGAGCAGATATTTTCCTTGTTGTTATTGCCTAAGCAACATAACTTCATAGCAATTTACATCACAGTGTTAGGTACCAAATGGAATCCAGAGTTCTTCAAGGTCCTCAGGAGGATGTGCATCAGTTATACTGCACATTTTACCCCAGGGATTTCAGTGTCTGTGTCTCACTATCCCTTTGGGGAAAGAGTCCTGAAACCAGTCTCTACCACAGAATCCCCTACAGAGGTAGAGAGGTAACTGCAATTATTTCTTATTAATAGTTTCACTTGTGGGGCCAGAGATTTAGTTCAGTGATTCTGGTGCCCACCTAGCAAGTGCAAGGTCCTGAGTTCAATCCCCAGTAACCACATATAATGCTGGGCGTGGTGACTCACACCCACTAGCAATCAACACCACATACCACAGTGCTGGGCATGGTGGCTTACGCCTGTAATCCCAGCACTTGGGAGGCAGAGACAGGAGGATTGCTGAGTTTAAGGCTTGCCTGGGTGTGCTACATAGTGAGCTCAGGGCCAGCCTGAACTACAAAGTGAGAACCTGTCTCAAAAAAAAATAGCTTCATTTGTGACTTTTTGACAGAAGAGTTAATATTCATTATTATTATGAGTTTACAGAGGGGAAAAGATGGTCACAAAGAAATGAGGTGATTTGCCCACAGTTCTGTTGATGGCAGTGATCTTGTGTCTGAGTCTTTTAACTACCATAGCACACTGACCAAGGTGACCAGACATGTCTGGAAATCACACTGCACAGAGTTCAATCACTAGGCAATAGAGAGGTCTAAAGGTGTATGAGAACAGTGGAAATGCCCTCCCTGCAGAATAATGTTTAGGAGTTTTTGAACCTTCTTAAATTAGGCCATCTATTTGTGGTCAGAGGTGTCCTCCTATGACAAATGTCAAGGCAACAGAAAATAGACTGCAGAACCTTTGTGCTCAGTGGCCAAGAAGAGTACAGACTCCACAGGAGCCAGCTCAGGACCTGCTGCTCTGGACACAAAGAAGGAACAGCATGATCTGCAGCAGCTCCTGGGCTCCACCCCAGCTGGGAACAGGAGGAAGGCTGTCTGCAACACCCTAAAGCTAGAACAGTGGGACAAAGGGGACTCAAGAGTAAACCCTTTGTGTCTCCGATTCAGAGCCCTAGAAGCTTTCTTGCTACTCTGCTCCCCTGGGAAAAGCTAGCTGGACTAGACTCTTGCTGGTGAGCGGCCCTTGGCCCCTTGAGCAAGTGCAGGGCTTCTGTAATAAGCTGATGCAGACATTTCTGAGCCTAAGTTGCAGAAAACGATGGGTGAATCAGCAGAGATTTGTAATAGATTTAGGGCTGCAGTGTTCACCCACAGACATACGTTGGGTGCTTGTGATGAACTGGGCACCATTCTAGGAGGTGCAGAAGGGAAGTGGTGAGGGAGTGCAGAAGTGAAGGGAGAATTCTCTCAAGTCCTGTGCGGACCAGGGATGCATTTCCATGGGCATGTCAGAGTGTTGCAGCGGTATGTAAGAGGCAGAGACACTTAAAACTTCATACAGGCGAGAAAGTCAAGTCCAAGAAAGTCTCCCAAAGAATGAGGCCTTGAATCCATCATAAAATCCAGGCCAGTATGGGAAGGTGTGCCTGGCAGTGGACAGTACCCAAGAAGTCAGGAAGCAAAGGCAGCCCACAGCCCACAGGCACACTCTGAAAGGACAGAGCTAGCCCACCAGTCACCTTTCTCTGGATGCTGCAGAAGGAGGACTCGAACCCAGATTGGGTCCGTGGAGTCCCAAGCTGGGTCTGTGTCTCAGTGCAAAGCAGACACCATGTCTGTCTCAGAGCCTCCTCTTGGATTCTAGGCAGGAACAGGGCAATGGCTGGTAGACATCCAGCCTCATATGGAATTAGTCGTGCCAAGGAAGAAAGTAGCTGGTATTTTCTAAGTAATCGCTGTGTTCTGAGCACAGGGCCAGATGCTTTTTGTTTGAGGGTATATGCTTGCCTTCATTAGCTGTTCTGTAGCATCTCAGCACATAGTAAGCTGTGTTCTTTGAGGCTTCTGCTTCCCTTTAGATACATTTCTCTCCGTGGGGGAGAAGCCATCCCTAAATCCCAAGGCTGTGATGCATTTCTCCAAATGGCTGGTCACTTCTCAGCTACCATGCACACCAGAGGGATGGTTACATTTACTTACACTGGCATGAGGGCTCACTGCCTTAAGTGAAAGGATAAACAATTAATGTTCCAGCTCCTGGCAGCAGGCTGACCTTTCTAAGATGCCACCAGGACTTTTCTTGAGAGCGCTGTGCAAAATAGCTGCCTCAACTGAACTTTAGCTAATTATTCAATCAACAGCTTGGCAGATCCGTCGATGGGAAATGACGCACACGTGGCTGAAATCGATCCCACTTCACTTCCCCTCCATTGTCAAGCCAAACTGTGGAGAAAGTCATAAGTAAGGGATCATTGCCTGTCATTCTTGGGGCTGCATTTCCCTACCCCTTCCACTCATTAAACTCTAGGCAGATCTATAAAGGCGAGCGTCTTCTCCTCTTACAGAAGAAAGCAGGATCAAATGTTTACTGCCTCCTGAGATGGAAGAGGAAGGGTGTTTTCTATTTCATAATTGAGGTGGCCACAGCCATGTAAGCCCCTAACCATTCCAGGCAGGTCAGATGTGGAGGCTAGATTTTAAATCCTGTGATCCATTATGCATCACTGACTTCCGCATTTATTACCTTCCAACCTCCAGATGACAGGCTCCCCCCTCCAGGCCTCGCTGTGTGGGCTCCACAGCTTTATGCTGGTGGAGAGACACGTGGACTTCACACCTGGGTGATTTACAGGCAATTAGTAGCAGGCAATGGCAGATTTAGTGTCACTTTCCTGAAAAGTTATGAATAAAGAATGTAGGGAGAAAGACTCCTCCCCACCCTGTGAAGATCTAGTGCGCTGCAACCAATGCATTTTATGTCATTAACTACTGACCACTTCAAAGTCCTTGTAAAGCAAAATGTATCCTTGACTACGTTGACTGGCATCTTTTAATACCCACCAGGGGTTCTGTCAGGTGGGCAAAAAGAAGAAAGTACAGACTTATACTCAGGTTACATGCAAGCTTTCTCAGCCCACTGTCCCCACAGATCAACTAGCCTTTTTCCTTCCACGCTAGAACTGATGGATTCCTTCGCAAAGGCATCTGGGATATGGAATTTTCTAGGAAACATAGCTATGTGCAAAATTATCACATTTCTGTCTCATGGTGATTTATGAAGTGGAAAGGATGAGGTTTTATCTGTATTTTATGGCTTAGGAAGCTACAGTGTAGAAATTTGAGTGACCTGCTTAGAGTCATATCACTACTTACTGGCAAAGCCAGGTTTAGACTCCAGATCTCCAGGACCAAATAGTTTTTGCCTGAAATTGGATTTTCTCAGTCAGTGGGTTGACAGTGTGTGTGTGTGTGTGTGTGTGTGTGTGTGTGTGTGTGTGTGTATGAATTTATGAGAAACTGACACAGTTTTGGGGGCTGAGAAGACTCACTATTTGCGACATGCAATGTGGAATCTAGAGAAAGCTGGTACTATAAGGCAGCTCAAGGGCTGAGATCTGGGGGAGCCCAAGGTGGGAATCCCAGTCCAAGGGCAAGAGAAGAACGAGATGTCCCAGAACAGCAGCAAGGCAGGAAGTAGGAAATATGGAGGGAGCTGGTTTCTCTTCCTTCCTCTCAGTTCTGTTCAGGCCCTCGTGGCTCAAATGACACCAGCTCAGTAGGAGAGGTGGTGGCTTCACTGAGGCTGTCAGTTTGAATGTTAACCTCACCTGGACCCTCCACAGATACACGATGCTTCCCAGGGGGCACCTGGGGCTCAATCTTACCCACCCACAAGGGGCTCAGTCTAGTGGAAGAGGGGGACCAGTGAGCAGGTAAAGATAGTACAGTGTGGACAGAAACAAATAGGTCTGAAGTACGGAGAGGAGCACTTGCTTCAAGCTGGAGTGAGGGGGACCCAGCAAAGTCCTTTCTGAGGAAATGACATAATTCTTGAAGATGCACAGGAAGTGAACTAATCTCAGAGAACTTGTTAGGCAGTGGGAACAGCATGCACTCCACACTCTGCTTGGCTAGCATGCAGATGGCAGAGGTGTGGCCTACAAGACAAAGGGAAGAGGCAGCTGCAGCCCCCAGGCCAGACATAGGTGGAGCCCATGAGTTTGCTAGGGGCTTCCTTCTCAGACCAGGCAGGCCTCCTCAGCAGTCCTGCAAGGCAGCGGGCTCTGCTCCAGCTCCCGCAGCAGTCAACATCCCCTCCCCTCACTGGAAGGAAGATCAGCTTCCTTTCAGCATTGCCCAGGGTGGGAGGGGGACACCCTGCTGCAAGGCCGCAGGGAGGGCTGCTCTTGCAGTCAGAAGCCACCCACCACTGCAGGGCACAGCCTTTACACCAGTTCCCACCACAAGCTCCTGGATTTTCATACCTACGGGAAAGAGAAAGCTTGGATGTGGTCCTGCCAAACATCCCCAAACTATCTGAGTGCTATCTTAGTCCTCCATTTCTAGTTAATCTGAAAGGCTGGCCTAGAGAAATTTGTGCCCAGAATTTATAATTAGCCTAGTTTGTGGAAAAGTCAGGCCTGAGTCTTTTGTTCTTAATGCTCTAAGTAGCAAAGGATTCCAGAAAATTCCACCCAGTTGTAATTATAGTGTTTGGCTGCTTAAAAACCCAAGCTGGATGTGCTCATAAAGGCACTGGTACACATATTTAGAATGTGCTTCCATCCTGGACACGGTGATGCACTCTCATTGTCCCAGCTAATTGGGAGGCTGAGACAGGAGGATCCCTTGAGCCCAGGAGTTTGAGGCCAGTCTAGGCAACACACAGAGACCCTGTTTCATGATGAACAAACAAAAACATGTGCTTTGTCATATTCAAAGGTTGCTGTTTTGCCCCTGGTTATGGAAATGTAGTAGTGGCTGACATTTCACTTCATCTGTCCCAATTCCTCTTGTCCTTTAAACCACCCCAAAAACTAGTCTGTGAATGAATGTGGTCCCCAACTTACCCCTAAACAAGAAACCCAGACCATATTCTATATATGAAGTTCTTGGTATAATGAGAAGAAATAGGCCAAGTATCTGTGTTATTTTGATGTTGAAGAAAACTAATTGTACTGATAACCCTAAAGTCCTTAGTGACAACTCAGAAATATGCATTGGAGGTGATTTTCAACTATAGAGTTTCCTTAAGAGCAGTATGAGGACAAGAAGTACATTTGAGAGGTGCTCTTGGATTTAACTGACATTTTGAAAGTGCCTTGAATGTGAATGAAGCACTACGGCTATTGTCTTACCCCCACAGGCAGTTCCACAGTATTTGTAGCCACCTTCTCCTTGGGTGAAGGAGAAGTTTGGAGGAACAGAGGGAATAATGGTATTTACATCATACTTCTTCCTGAGTATAACAGCCACAAATCACATTTATTCTTATCTCCCAGGATCTTAAGCATTGACCAAATCCAGCTGGGCAGGTGTCCCTTCAGATCCCCCATATGCTGTAGTTCATCAAGATACCATTAGGTAAAGACTTGAAGTGAGAGAACTGAGGTCTCGCTTATAGCTCTGAGGACTGATGGCAGCTGCTGGCTGGGACTTTTCCCAGAAATCTCAGCCAGAAGACCTACAAATGCTACACAGGCTTCCTCACATTGTGGCTGTGGGGTTCCAAAGCTGAGCAATCTAGACAGAACTGGCAGAAGCCAACTCACTATTTCAAACCTCACCTTGAGAGTCAGCAAATGACATTTTCCATCATATTCTATTCATTGGAAAGGGGGACACTGAAATCAGCCCAAATGTAAGGTGAAGAGAAGTAATGGTTGAACTTGATCGTCAACTTGACACCTAGGAAGTCTGTAAAGCACCCCTCTAGGTGTGTCTGCCTGGGGCTCTTCCTGCTATCTCTGCTTCCTCACTTTTCTGCACCACCATGTTTCCACCCTGGAACCCGGCAACCATGGACCGAAGCCTCTAAACCCAAGAACCCAAGGAAATCTCTTTTCCTTTACCTGAGGATCAGAGATTTCTTTCCCAGCAACAGAGAGGTGACTAATACAATGAATTAGACTCCACCTCTCGATTGAAGGAAAATCAAAGAATCTTAGCCCATGAAAAACTTCAAATCAGTCTTTTTTTTAAAAAAAGGTAGTCAAAATTTCACCTTTTTAAAAAGACACTCAAACCTTTTCTCTTCCTCACACTTATCTGTTCACATTTGCAAAAATAATTTCTCAAATAATTCTACCAGACTTTAATAAGTCAATTTGGTTGGGACTGGGTATGTTGTTTTTATCATTTCCAAGATGAAGTTTTCTAAGAGATGGGAGTATCATCTGCTTTTTTCAGAAGTCTCTGAAATTAGCAAATGATTCTCAAGTAGTGCAGGAAGACCCTCTGTAGTAATGACTTCATTACAGCCCAGTTCCCCCCACATCCAGTCAGGCTGAGAGATGTAATAGTCTGTCTCCTTCATTCTCCTGAAGATAGGCAAGAGGCAATACCCATTGTGTGAGAACCTGCATTGTTCACACTTGCCTTTGTCCTGCATAACAGCTCGTGTTCATCAATGTGATACATTGTGCTCTGATTTTCTACTTCTGTCTCTCTTTGTGGATATTCCTTTCTCCTCTCTGATTGCTTTTTCTTCTTAGGCCATTACTCTAGTTGATAGTGCCAGGTTATCATTGGATCCCATCTCACTCTCCAATAAGCCTGTGATTGATACTAATCTTCCTCATGGGACACATTTTATAGGATGCACAGTGGAAACCACTCTCTAAATCTTAGCTTTCTCTGTGCTGACAATTTACAAGGTTGCACCTCACACACATCTCAGGAGGCTTAAGAGGGAAATTTGAGAACCATGTAATCAGAACTCCTAATAAGAATACAAGTGCTTTCACCCAGAGAAGTGATCATGTCATTCAAACATCTATGCTCTGCCCTGACTGTATGTTTCTCCCAGCCAACAAATGCACATTGAGGTAAATGCTATTTGGGACACAGCCAGTTCCTAGAAGCCCAGAACACATCATTTCTGTCTTCTGAGCAGAGTGGTGTTTTAATTACTCTAATGAAAGCTTTCATTTGCCATCAAGTCCATAAAGACAGAAAACCAGAAGTGGTTGCAAATGCCTCATTGAACCAGAAGCCTTGCTTTATAAGATACCTTTCTGCACCTTTCCTAGGAAAACTGAGCTCCTGGGAAATTTATAAATACAAGTTATCACCTTCTCAACATAACACGTGACTTTGGATTGGATTTTTTTTCCAGACCAAAGAGTATTTTGTGAAAAGTTTAAGTTTTTACGTAGTTT
Source organism: Thryonomys swinderianus (assembly GCA_004025085.1). Lineage (NCBI taxonomy): Eukaryota > Metazoa > Chordata > Mammalia > Rodentia > Thryonomyidae > Thryonomys > Thryonomys swinderianus. The sequence continues at coordinate 45,726 of PVIC010003711.1, read as the reverse complement.
GTGACTGAAAATGATCTGGCCAAGGAAACCAAAGGAATACGGTATTTTCCTGCAGTTGCAGTATTGGATTCAGTGTGCTCTTTAAACAAGGGCTTGCTTCCAAATAAGAGCAGCTTATGGGACTCAAAACTTTCCAACAACCCAGGCTATATTCATGATTTGCCAGCTACAGAAAAGTCAAAAGAGGAGGCTTCTGTCTCCTATACCTCACATGATCACACTTCACACCAGTAAAACTTGGAGTTATCTGATTTGGGTTTGTATTTTAATGTAGCTTCAGATCCAGTTTTATCTACTGTGGAAAACAAATACACAGAAATTCTTTCTAACATCTAGATTTCACTCTCATCTTTGATCTACATCTGAAAGTGGGGTTCTCCTTTGGTTTGGCCATTTTAGAAGAGGTCACACCTCAAAATCTGCCTACTTTTCTTTCTCAAATATCCAGGGGGTGTCTAGCAAATTGAATGTTATGAGCTGTGTATCCCCAAAAGTTTTATGTTGAGATTACAGTTACTGTGTCCCTAGATGGTGAAAGTATTTGATAATAAAGACTTTGAGGGGGTAATTGAGTTAAAATGGAGTTTCAGTGGGGGCCTAACTCAACGCGACTGATGTCCTCAGAAAAAGAGATCGGTAGCAGACAGCTCAAAGGAGGGTTCACAGGAAAACAGTCATGCAGTGACTGCAGAGGAAATAAAAAAGGTCTCAGGAGAAACCACCCTTTCCCACACCTGGAGAGGAGACTCCCACTCTCCAAACAGTGGGCAAAATAGATTTCTGTTGTTTAAGCCACAGTTTTGTTAGGACAGGAAGTGTGCTCCAATATGTACACGCAAGAAACTGTTTCTGAGAAGCTAAACATGCCCTGCCCAGGTACCACTCTGTGCCAGGTGACATCTGCTGTGTTGAGGTAAGGCTGTGCCACCACCGCGCCAGCACTCAGCCTCAGAGTCCTGAGTCAGCACAACCCATGCCCAAGCATGTTCCTTCAGCCTTCCAGCCCAGTGCCCCAGGGCCGTGACAGATGGACGGAGGTCTGTGCTGCCCCAGCGCCTCTGTAGTAGAGCACGCAGAGCCACCCAGATGGTGGGAAACTTCATGAAGCCAGACCTGAGATCTGGGATGCTCAGAAGTCATGGGCAGAGGAGGAGAAAGGAAGTTTCGAGGCTGGAATTTGGGGCTGGCACTTTTTCTGTGTCTGCTGCAGTTTTTTCTACTGTGTGTGCCTGGCACAGACCACCAGAGGCTGAATATGGGAGCCGGAGGACTGGACTGCAAGGGGCAGGGGCCTTCAAAGCAAGCAGAACAGGTTTACAGAGACACCAGAGATGAGGTAAGTGGTATAGATACCTGTGGTGTCCTGTGCTGTTGTCAGCAAAGCCCACCCTCATGAGCCTGTCCTATACTCTAGCTTCAAACCTCAGACTGAATTAGAGGCACAGATAAAAGGGTCATTGTTAGGGAGCAAGTTCAAAGATAGCCCAAGCAACATGCTACAGCCCAGACTCAAGGCTACAGAGGGAGGATACACTGCTCCAGGGAGCTAGGGAGCCAAGGGGCTTCTCAGAAGCTGAGCCCCAGCTTTCTTCTGGTAGCTCATCAGCAGACTATAGCAGTCCCCCTAGAAAATGCTTTCTTAATCCTTTGCATTTTTCTTTCACAGCATCTGTTACTGTTGGTAAGGCTGGATATGTCCGCGTACTTAATGCTATCTGTCCTTCCCACCATGCTGAACAGCAATAAAGGCAGCCATGTTCCTCTCACCTCCATGGTGCTCCCAGTCCCTGTCAGTGTCCTGCTGAGAGAGACTGGACACTCCAGAAATATATGTGACTGAGTGAATGAACTGATTAAAGGTGACACCTTCCACAGAGAGCCTGGTGCTCTGGGGTGAAACACTGGGACACATGGACAGCCAAGGACAGAGGAATAGTCCTCTGGGGCTCAGCTGAGCCACCTGTGCCCAGCCAGTCCTGGACCTCAGGTGCCAGGGCCCCGTGCAGACATGGAGAGCATCTCCACAGGGCCCCAGAGACTCTCGAGGGCAGGGAAAGGACTTTGACATGTGAGTCCCAGAAACTGCACAGGAGGAGACAACAGCCCTGTGTGGGCAGGAGGAGGTGCCAAGTGACCATGTCAGTGCCTCCGAGCCTTTCCCAGGGCAGAGAGGACCGCCCAGCATCCCCGTTTCCAGCCAGGAGGCAGGATCATGTCCTGAGAAACTGCCAGGAGATTTTAACCCAAATTCTGGTCCTGGCTTTGCCCCTTGGCCCATGGGTGACCTTGGACAGGTTCCTCCACCCTCCAGGGCTTCTCTCTTCCACAGTCCCTTGTGCAGCTTATTTTAAGGGTCACTTTTGACCCGTCTGCTGCCCCAGGATGTGTTACTAAGCCAAGGTTTCTGGTTCTCAATCAGGGGACCTTCCTACTCAGACCCATGAGCACTTGGGGATCAGCCCAAGCCCCTTTCTTGCTAACGTCCTCTTCCTCATCAGTCCTGCTGTCTCCATGTAAGGGCACAGCATGGACAACTGCCTTTAAAATTGCTTGCTAAAAGGCACACACGGCAGGCACAGTGAAGGCAGGATGGTGGTTGGCACCTTTCACAGTTTGCACTGCACATGACAAAACCTTGCCAGCATGGAGCAGAGCTCTGGAGCCCTGGCTGAGGGTTGCTTCAGACTCTGTCCACAGAACCCTCCTGGGTCAGCATCTGCACTCAGTCCGGGGCCTCCCAAGTGCCACGGAGACCCTCCATTTGTACTCAGCTAGTGATGCTCAAAGAGCGCAGAAGGCCGGCAACAGGAAGCTGCTTTCCCAGAACCCCTGCAAAGCTCTGTCTGGGGACGAGATGCTGGTAGTGATATGGGGCCTTTGCCCTGAACAACATACAGGGCCAAGGGCTGCCCGGTCACATCTCTGCTCACAGACCTCACCAGGTCAGCTCCACGTATCAAGAATGCAGTTTTTATTTTCACACCACCGACAGAGGCGGTGAATTCACCTTATATCATAACCAGCCACTTTCATGGGGCCTCAGAAGAGGCAGCTTTATAGGATGACCACACTTGTGCTCCCTCTGAGGTCTGCGCTGGCCTAAATGCTCCCAGCTGTTCTCAAAGGAAACCTGCCTGGAAAAGCTCTCCTACTTCACAGCTCTGAAGACAGACCCTGAGAAGTCCCAGCAGGGCTATTAGCAGCCCCAACTGGCTTATAAGAAGTGGGTCTCACTGATCCTAGCCTTCCCGCCTGGCAGCCCTTCCTGGGAAAGCCTCACTTCTGTGCTTCTCTGCTGGAATTTCTGTCAGGGTCAGTGATTAGTAACAACCTTGAAGAATGAAACTAAACATGCGGCACCTCTGAGCTGCCGGGGGACCAGCCCTGTCCACCCATCCTACTCAGGGCCAGGACCCTCCTGGTCTGAGCCCTGTATCCTGTTTCATGATGGAGAAGTCTGCCCTGTAAGGGGCCACTGTCACCTCTCCTGGGGGAGGGGAGCAGGACCTAGACCCTGGGGAATGGGCTCCCCCATGCTGCACAGGGCTATCTGGGCTTCAGGTAGTACAGGTGCCTTAGAGGACATCATAAATAAAGGGCGGGGCAACACATTCCAGGTTGTCAAGGCTCCCAGTCAAGTGGTTGCCGCAAAGGTCCCACCCCATAGGGCAGAGCACCGCACCCCACTGCCTTGTGTGGCTGTGTCCTGCTCATCCTGATATCCTCCCCCCACCCCATCATGTTCCTGTGGTGCCCCTGGGTGCCCGGACTCCTCACCTGGATGCAGTTGTGGTGCATGGGCCTGGCCAAGGCTCCATTTCCACAAAAGCACTGGATCCTGCTGACTAGTGGGCAGCAAAGATCCACTGAGCCTTGGTCTTCGCCTGAACTCCTGCCAGAATTGTACAGTGCCCTCACTCTCCAGCACGGCTGGGGGACTTGGATGACCTAGCATCCTTTGTTCCCTCGGAGGGCTCTACTGAGGCTGGTGCTGAGCAGGACACAGACCGTCTGCTGATGCACCAGGAAGCAGATGCTCTGATTCCAAGTAGGAGCAAAGCTCATCCTCCAAACAGGCCACTTCCGGTGAAGCCTGTGGACTGGGAGGTCACCAAATCGACAGAGGCAAGGAAGAAGCCACATCTTACCGCAAGCCAGCAGCAGGTCGCAGAGAATTCTGAGGTGGTAGAAACTTCTTCAACCCAACAAGAGATCCTAGCCCAAACTCCAGAGCTCTCTGAAGAGGCAGAAATTTTCTCACCCCAGCAAAGGGCCCCAGCTAAACCTCTAGGCCTTCCGATGGAGGCTGAACTTTCTGCTAAGACAAAGGCAGCTCTACCTTCCGAGTCTTCAGGAGCAGAAGAACCTTCTGAAAGCCAGTTGGAAGCTTCAACGCAGCCCACAGGGTACACTGAAGAGCTGGAAACTTCTCCAGCCCACCTAAAGCAACCAACTCACTTTCCAAGACCTCACAAAGAAAAAGTTTCAACTCCACATCAGCACAAAAGTAAGCATCCACACTTGCTCCATGTGGCTAGCAAACCCTGGAGCCCGCAGCTTGCTGTCACCCCAGAACCCACCCCAGAGGAGGGAGTATTTCCAACCCAACCCGAGGCTGTCACCCCAGAACCCACCCCAGAGGAGGGAATATTTCCAATCCAACTGGAGGCTACTGCTCAAGCCTCAGCTCCAGGGGATGATTTAGAATCTACCTTAAGTCAGCAAGAGTCCCCAAGTCTGTTTTCCGAGCCCTCAGCAGGAGATGGGCTGTTGCAATTTCGACAGGAGGCTCCAGCTAAATCTTCAGAACTTGCCCAGCAGGAGACCACAGTTAGAAATCTACAGACTTCCGAGGAGGGGGGACCGTCTCTGATCCCTCAAGAGGCTGCAGCTCCAGATCTCCCGGGGAACTCCCAGACGAGCTTCCAGAAGTTTCTCCTCTAGGTGACGATCAAGTTCAGCCTCCGACACTGGATGGTGGCGCTGTTACCCCTGCAGAGTTGTCTGGTGAGGTGGAAACTGAAAGTACAACTGTGCAAGAGCCCCCGACTCCAACGTTGATGTCCCTGGAGGAGCCTGAATTTCTCAGAAACAATTCAGAGTCTACAACGCAACATTCAAACCCTGCTGGAAAGGACGAGCACTCTGCATTTGATAGCGGGGTCCAGACTCCACTCGCAAAGTTTTCTGGAGGACACTCTCCGAGCCAGCCCAAGAGCTCAGGCAAGTCCTCAGACTCCTCCATCGGTGCAGCGGTCTCACCAGCCCAGCTAGAGGTCTCCGTGCAATCTTCAGAAACCCCCATGAAGCTTTTTCTTTCATTAACAAAAGAGGTAACATTTTTAGCCCAGGCCTCAGAGCCACTGGAGAAGGCAGAGCCGTCTTCCATCCCCCAGGAAGCTGCATCTCCATCTGTAGAGCCGCCCAATGAGATGGAACCTCCCCAAGGGCAGCAGATGACCTCACTGCAGCCTGCAGAGCAACCTGAGGCGTCAGAACCATCTCCTGCACTGCCCCCGGCCACGCCTCCTCCTGTGGAGGTAGAGATTCCTCAAGCCCAGCCCATGGTGCCATCGCAGCTTTTAAGAGAGCTGCCCAATGATGGTACAGCTCACCCTCCACCCCGCTCTGAGAGGACAGTTCCAACATCACCTCAGGGACAAGCTCAACAGTTCAGTGTTTTATTTCATCCTATGGGCATGGATGTCACCGTCGTACCAGAAGTTAATGGAGAGGCTGAGCTTTCTACAGCCCTGAACCAGGCCACAGCCAGTCCTCTGAACCACCACACACAGACGCGTCAACCTCCAAACACTGTTCAGACTCAGCATCCAAAACTCAGTCTGGTCACAGCTGGACTTTGGCACCAGAAGCGTACCAGCACCCCAGAAATTAAAATGAAACTTGGACCTTCCACAGCTATGCAGAAGCCCCCCTCTCAGCCCCCAGAACCAGCTACAGAAGATGTCATTCAAATTCTAACATCTCAGAAGGTGAAACCTGTAACTCTGGGTCAGGGGCCAGCTCACCATCTGGCATCACCCACAGTCACAGATAAAGCCTCAGACCTGGAGGTCACAACCCCAGAGGCAGAGTATTCTGCAACCCTACAGGAGGCTGTGTCTCCGGCTGAAGTCACCGATCACCCTGCAGACATGGAATATACGATCACCGGATATTCCATAAATCACACTCTAGGAGAGGCTTCCACTGTGCAGGAGGAGGAGATAGCCAGGACAAACACCGAGCTATGTGACCTCTGTACCTACCAGGACAAGACCTTGTCATGTACTGGTCTCAGCCCAACAGAGAAGCTCCACCAAGTACCTGTACTAGGGCCCAACACCACCTTTACCACCTTAAATCTCCAAGGAAACTATTTTTCACCTTGCTGACAATATTTGGACAACATACAAGTGGGTTGAGAATCTGAATCTCAGTGAAAATGACCTGACTGAATTACATACAAATTCCTTCAAAGGCCTGCTGTCCCTCCAGTATTTAGATTTATCCTGCAATAAAATACAGTTTATTGAGGCACAGACATTTGAACCACTACCCTTTTTGAAGTTTATAAATCTTCGCTGCAATTTACTCACACGGCTTAGCTTTGGAACATTTCGGGCATGGCACGGAATGCAGTTCTTACACAAAGTCATCCTCAATCACAATCCTCTGTCAGGTGTGGAGGATTCCTATCTTTTAAAATTACCAGCATTAAGATATCTAGACTTGGGAAAAACACATACACCATTTGCGGTGGTCGAGAACATCCTCATGATGTCACTTGCATTGAAAACACTGATCATACCCAGGCATATGGCCTGCTGCCTGTGCCGGTTTAAAAGTGACATTGAGGTTGTCTGCAAGACCATCAAGCTGCAGTGTGATGATGCCTGTGAGACCAGCACCACACAGTGTCTTGAGGAAGCCTCGGTCATGAGCACAGAAGGAGCCTTCATGAAGGCGTTACAGGCCCAGAAGAAGAACACCAAGACCAAGCTGGTGATCGAGTCTGAGAAGTCCTCATCAGAACAAAGTGATGTCAGCTGGCCAGACTTTACCAGTGAGGAGTTTGACTCCAAAGACGAAATCGAAGCCCTCAATGACATCCTGCCGTATTTCTCAGAGGTCCGCCTAGAAGACGTAGACTGGTTGCTGCCATTCATTCAACTGGTTTATTCAAATGTACAAAATGAAGCTTACCCCCAGGGTCATTTGAAGGACCATACGAGAAATCTCTCCAGTGAGCCCGCATCCAAAAGTCCCAGTTACAGAAATGAACTGAAGAAGCTGTACTTTCTACAGAGTTGGTTAGATGCAAAAATTCAGGGAAAAATGAATGAGGTTAAAAAGGAGGAGGAAACAGCCATGCTCAGGCTTTCAAGTCCCAAATTACAAATAGTTCCCAAGCAAATGGCAAGTGCTCAAGTGCAAGAAGACAGCCTGGCATCAGATCAGCACCGAAGGAGAAGGCTGCGGATGGTGGACAGGGTCCTGAAGGGGCCGAAGGGCATCTGGAAGAGACTGCTGAAGGATAGGCAGAAACAGTACGTCCGGGAGATGGAGAGCACCCGGCCTCTGGCGGAGAACCCCACAGCTGGATGGAGCCTCCAGCGGCCCAGCGCAGGGGAGCTGGGGTCCAGGAACTGGGCCAGGGACCCGCTTGGTACCCAACAGAAGATGTCCAGGTCTTCCTCCCTGCATGGTCCCCTACCGGGGCCCCTGGCCCCTGCCCAAGTCCGGCACAGGGTGAGAAATGATTCCAAAGACCTCACAAAGGGCATTTTGCTAATAGAACGCGCTGGTGCTAGAATTGCAAACACGAAAACTGTGAAACCCACCTTAGGTTCCAAAAACAGTCATGCCTTTCATAAAACGCACTCTCTCCACAGAACACCCCAGGCCAGCCAGCGGACACAGCTCCTGGAGGAAGACGCACACAGGCAGCTGAAGAGCGCAGAGTGGCCTCTGTTCTCCGCGCTGAGGAGCCTCATCCACCTACCCTCTCGAGGGCTGCTCTCGGGAGACCCGAGCCTCAAGGAGCGTCCTCTCTCCACTGTGCAGGCTCCTGACCAGTCTCCTGTAGGAAGCACCTCCGAAGAGTCCCAGACCACGGGGAATGCCTTGGAAAGCAATGCTTTTACCACCACAGGCTCTCCTCTTTCTGCCGTGAGTTCTGCCAGGAATCCCTCCTACCCCATGTCCACCGAGCTGAACTGGGAGTACCCCAGCCCCTGCACCAACTCACCCCACGAAGAAATCTCTGGGTCCCTGCTGTTGTCCCATGACGATGAGTTAGAAACCCGGCTAAACCAGCAGCTTCACGTCCTCATCCCCAACAAGGTGGTGAGGAAGATTATTTCATATGTAATCTGCATTCTGAAGAGGGACTACTCTAATCCCAGCGTGCGCCTGGCTTGTGCCAAGCTCATCTCCATGACGGGCCTCCTGATAAAGCTGCTCAGTGAGCAGCAGGAGCAGAAGGTGGCCCAGGCCCAGTGGGACACGGAGCAGTGGAAGAGCGAGACCTTCATCAATGAGGGCACCGGGCCCTCGGGCGGCCAGAAGGGGAAAGGGGGGGTGAAGAGCCAGAAGACGGAAGCCCCAGGACAGGGCTACAAGAAGCTCATCCTGTTGATATCCGTGACAACGGTCATGATGGCTGGGATCCTCATCTTCTGTGTCATTGAGATTTGCTTCCACAGAGTGGCTTCCAGGAAGAACAACTCCACAAGGAGCATTTTATGGCCTAGAAGGAAGTGCTCCTCAGAAAAGGACAGTCAGGAGGGCTTCTCCAGCTGGCTGCATCGGTCGCTGTGGCTCCGAGACATGAGCAGGCCTCTCGGCGTCAGGTGCCAGCAAAGCATGGCCCGGAAGCTACATGACAAGGACTCTTTCGACGAGGACCAGCAAACCCTCTCCAGTGAAGAAAACCAAAAAAGACAGCAGAGGGAAGCATGAAGACAACAGAGGAAACCGCGAAGACAGAAGAGGCACCTCTGAAAGGTGAAGAAGGGTCCACAGAGTGACTGGCAGATTTTATTTTGGCACTGCTCACTACTTTGCTCAAATTTAACATACAAAATTCAAAATAAAGTTAAAGGCACTACACACATCCTGGCTGTGCTGACTCTGTGAGGGGCTGGGATGAATCTGTCTTGGGGACCAAATCCCATCCTTGGCAGTGGCTTATGGCAGTATAATTGAGAGGGTTTTGAAGGGCCAAACTTAGTGACTCTAAAAGGGAACATACAAGGAACACAAGACATGCTCCAGGTGTGAAAGAGCCATGTGACCCCACCAGACACATTCTTCTTATTTACCTGCTTACCTGTCCAACTCTTCAGGGTGCATGTAGGTGGATGGATGGATGGATGCTTGTTAGACACCAAGGACGTGCTATGGAACAGTTTCTTTTGTACTGGGGATGGAACTCAGCCCTCTCACACTGAGCTACATCTCTGGCCCTTTTCAATTTTTTTTTTAATTTTGATACAGGATCTTGCTAACTTGATGAGTTGCTCAAGCTGAGCTTATACTTGCAATCCTACTGCCTTGGCCCCTCAGAGTACTGTGATTTCTGGTGTGAGCCACCACACCTGGCTGAGACATACTCATGGACACTGGCCCTCACACCACAGGTGTGCACCTAAACTTGATCCAAAATAAAGCAGGTAGAGGTTCCAGGTGATGGGCACAGTATTTGAGTCATCAGCCTTTAGAGAGCATTTGCCCCAGGGCGAGTATCTCCCCCAGAAGACAGATGTGCCGGCGAGGGGCCTTGCTGAGGAAGAGGCCCATCACCTCCACTGTAAAGGCAGAAAGTGCTGAATGCTAATTATACAGAGGCAAGTGGCCCGGGCCCACCCCAGCTGCCAAAGCACAGTGTCCAGGCCCTTTTACTGTGCTACAGTGCAATTAACCCCAGAAGATGTATCCCCTGCCCCTTAATCACTAGAAGGCTGGTGTCATCCTTTATACTACATATAGACTGAAAACTGTTCAAATTACTGCAAGGCGCCTGCGCTTGAGGTGGAGACCATTTATAGGGCATTTGTTGTCTGCCAGACACTGTGCTAATCTGTGGCTCACAGCCCCAAATGTCCAGAGTCTAGCAAGGAACTCGGGCAGGTGAGCCACCCTAAAACAGAGCTGGAACCATTCCAGTGCCTGACTGTGAGAAACTGAACTGTGGTATTGGCAGTGGGAATAGAGAGAGATGAATGGACCGAGAGAAATGGGGCATGGCTGAGGTGGGAGGGGAAGGGCTGGCTTGTGTGGCTGGTTTCTGGGTCTGTGGCTTTGCTATCTGGCTGGCAGTGGGGCCTTTGCTGATGGAAAAGAGAGAGAGGATTTGAGGAGACTGAAGATGGGCTCAGCTTCGTGTGTGTTGATGGGGCGGTTCCCAACATCTTCCAAGGGAGGGAGTCCTTTGGAGAGGGGAATAGTTAAATACTGGACATTGTTGAAGCCAAATAAATCAGATGACCACTTAAATACTGCCTGGTTCTCTAACATGAGAAACCCAAAATATAAATAAAAGGGAAAATAAAAGATACATAATAAGAAATAGGGAGATAGATCTTTTTCTAAGGGTAAAAGGACCAAGAGGTACAAGGAAGGAGAGAGAAAGAAGAGGAAGAAATACAAAAAGCATTAAGATATGTGATTTCCGTGTACCAATTCCACACAAGGAGCATAATCATGGTATACTACAGACACAAACTCATAAAAGTAAAATCAGAAAAAAAGAAGCCTGTTTGGTAGCACATGCCTATAATCCAGAAGTCCAGACAGCTGAGGCAAGAAAACTGCAAGTTCAAGCCCAGCCTGGACAAATTAGCAACTTAGCAAAATTTTTTTAAAAAAGGATTGGGAATATACCTCATATGAAGACCCTAGGTTCAATCTTGGTACCATAGAAAGAAAACCAAAAAGAGAAGGAAAGAAGGAAGAAAAGGAGGGAAGGAAGGAAGGGCCAGGGAATGCAAATTTCATTGTTTTAATATTTTTTAAATTGGATACTTCAGAGACACATGAGTGCTTACATTTGACCAAAGGCCGATTTATGGCCCTGAGTCAGTCTTATTTAAAAAAAAAAAAACAACACTATATCAGCCCTGACAGCAACTGAAGAGGAGGCAGGCCAGGCCAGTGGGGTATGCAGGCCATACTTCACAGAGCCCCCTGGCCTCTCCCCGCTCTTCCACACTGTCAGCCTGAAAGACATTTAGTCCTTCAGCTGCACATTTTTTAACCCTTCTGTGTCCTCTCAATGCAATTCCTCTGTCCAGCACTTCAGGTTTGTCCAGGCATCAAGTGCCTACACTGCAGAACCCAGCCAAAGTGACTCTCCAAGTCTTGTGCCTTTGAAACCCAAGTGAAACTTCCTAATAAATCTGGTCCCCATGAACAAGAGATAGACAGTTTCACTGAAAGCTGGAAAAATGACAGAAGCCTCTCTGAAACTTTAGGACATTAAAAAAAAAAGTTCATAGTATGTTCTTGATTAGATTTCAAGCCAGAGGGAAGAAGCATTGGAATTCTCAGAACAAAGTTGAAATCCACTTCCTGCCCCTTCAGAAGTTCATATGTGAATTCATTCATTCAACCCACAGTTATTGGACCTCTTCTGTACTTCAGTCCCTTTTGTGAAAGAGCGTAGGTTAAACCTTACTGTGCCTCACCAGGAAGTAACATGGGAGTGGCTGTGACTGGTGACAAGACATGTTCTCCTTACCAGGGTGAGAAAAAGACATTTCTCCAAGGTCAATGGATGGTAAATGATTGGACTAAAGCCAAGCAGTCTTTATTATGAACGAGTCTGTTGACAAGTGGCCCTTCTCCAGGACCTGGAGTGACAGGCTGGCCCTCAAGCTGCCGTGGGGACCGCTATTAGTGTGCTCCAAGTAGAGACCCTGCTAGGGAGAGGATAGGACCAGGAAGATTTGGAGACATGAATGGTGGCCCAGTTTGGGAATCTGAGTTCTTGAAATGGATCAGCTAGGAAGGGTTACTGTAGAGCGTAGCTTCCCCTACAGATAATGTGAAGTCACAGAAGATGGTTGAGCTTGTATAATGTGATCAAAACCATACTCTAGGGGCAAAAAATGCCACCTGCATTCTAGCTTCTTATTGTAATAGTAGAAAAGACAGGAATTGTTCTGAGTGCCTGGTATAATAATTATAGTTAAACTGTTTGATGTCATACATAGATGCCAAAGAAATGTATGCCAGCTAGAAAATGAGACCAATTTTTCTTGTTCGCATAGTCAAAAGAGTGGGTTTGTAAATCTCTCATCAAAGCAGTAAGTCGTTGACTCAGTTCCTTTGGATCTTTGGCTCTGCCATCTTCATCACATCCAAATACCATGTAGATAAAAATGTCAGAAAGGAAAATAGTTGCAGATACATCTTCTGTTTAAATCTCCCAGTGACCTCTGTTTAGTTCCACTAGGAAGCACCCATCTGTTCTTATGGGGAACCGGAACTGGAGCCCCTGACTGTATTAGTCAGCTTTCCTACTGCTGGACACCAAAACCAATGTCCACAGTCTGAAGGACAGGTTTATCTGACTTACACTTGAGGGAACTCCATCCATGGTCCACAGGCCCTGAACCCGGGACATGACAGTGGAAGGGCATCATAGAGAGGAGGTACTCAGTTCCTGGCAACCAGAAAGCGGAGCAAGGGGAAAGAGCCAGAGAGCAACAGGTGAGAGACCAGACATAGGCCATACCTCCACGACCTGCCTAGACACTGTTAATCTCAGTATTTGTCAACTGTGAGGGTGACAGGTCAGGATAAACAGTCACACGGACTGAGCAGTCACTTCTGTCTGACTCTGCATTTTGAGATAAACTTAGTCATCTCCATCCTACCTGAGTGAGAGGAAAGAAAAGCTTATTTTCCCTTTGGCAATAACTTTTCAGATAGTCTACCACCTCATTCTGGAGCATGGCTGAGGAATGAGTTTTATAAGCAAATGAGGCTTAAAATAACATAAGCACAATTCCTTTAGCACCAGATCTTATATGTCTAAATTATCTTGGAAGGTTCAGACTGATTTTGTACTTCCCAGCCTAGGTGAACAAAGCTTAACTTCATTTAAGCATCCTTAATGATTGAGGGCAGCCATTATGCAGGTCACTGTGATGCAGTGTGTTGTTTCCAAGAGCATGGAGTGCTGGAAAGGTTCAAACTTGCAGTGAACTCCACCTGAGTTCCAGACTGTTCCATCAAGATTCCTCTTTGACCTTTCCAGTCCAGAAGTTTTTATAGTCACTGTGTCTTCTCAATGCTTTTAATATAACTCTTCTTGTTTTCTCATTTCTCCTGCCATTGGTATTACCCACTGGTTCCTCCCTCTGTAGGTTTTCTTTCACCTGCTTTCAAGACTCTCCAGTGTTCCTTTTCTGCCCTGTCTTCCCAATCATTTTGCTCTGCACGTTGCTTTGGAAAGAACATGCACTCGTGGGACCAGCACTGACTGGGTGTCACACAAGCCAAGCCTCCGAAACTGGAGTGTAGCTCAGTATCGCCACTAAGTCCGTTTCTTCAGATATAAAACCAAGTAGTAATGGGTCTTAAAGATTTGCCTTAGGGCTGAGACAGTAATGATATTAAAAGTTTCTCTGTAAAAATTGGTAGTAGTTTTTTTATCTTTTCAGAGGTGTGTGTCTGTGTGTGTGTGTGTGTGTGTGTGATTGTTGTTGTTTGCTTTTTCCAGTACTGAGGATTGACCCCAGGGCCTTTGTACTGAGCTGTAATGCTAGCTCTTTTTTATTTTTTACTTTGAGACAAGGTCTCATTAAGTTGTCCTGGCTAGATTCAAACTTGCAATCCTCCTGCCTCGGCCCCCAGAGTGCAGTCATTATTTTTATGCGGACATTTATGGGATCCGGTGTGTACTGGCACCATGAGACCAAGGAAGTGCAGAGCAGGGAGGTGCCTCTGTGGAGCAGAGAGCTGGAGCCAGGGGTCCAGCTTCTGGAGGTCTGCACAGGGCTATGGATCTGTTACAGCCCTGAGCAGAATCAAAAGGCAGCTCGAATGTATATGGATGAAACAAATGTCAAGGAAAGAAGAAGACTGAGTAAAAATCTTCCCTGTTCTTAAAAAGAAAATAAATCACAGAATTTCTCTAACCTGCCCCATGGAGACAGGTCCCATGGCAGAGCCCAGGCTGGCCCCACAGTGGCAGTGACCCCTGCAGCCTGCTGAGTGCTGGAGCTACAGGCCCGCGCCAGGCCCACCAGGCTGTGAAACCCTGAGATCTCCTCAGCCTTCTGTCCTACCCACCTTCACTTACTGCCAGGCTCCCAACAGGCAGGGTGCCTCTTTCCACCTGAGTGTCCCAGCCCTGGGCCAGGCTCATATTGCCAGAGGAACACAGACAACTGCGGCCTGGGCAGATTGCCTACGAGGCCCCGTGACACAAACAGTAGGTGCTTAATAACTGCTCAGCAAAAGGCAAAGAGAAAGGAGAAAACAGGATTGTTCACTGATCCAGAGCAAGCCGCTGTGGGGCCCAGAGGATGCATCACGCTCAGCAAGGTTAAGGCAGATGGCAAAGTACATCTTCAACACCCTGTCTCAACTGAAGCCCGTCAGTGCCTGGAGCTGGGGGACTGTGCCTGTGTCAACAGTGCCGCTCCGGCCTCACCTCAGACTCTGTGTAGGACACTAACATCTAGTAGCTCATCAAGATGGTATTTACTAAGCCTCACAGAGGAGAACATTCCGGGTTTGTTTACCGGTGTGCTCCAGGTGGGGCACTGAGTTTTTATCTGAATTGCTGGTGACTGGGTTTCAGCCGTGAAATCCAAACACTAGGCAGTTCAATAGACTCGCTGTAAGCTGGAGGCCCCACCCAGTCCACACTGATGGAATCGTGTTATCTGCTGCCTGGCAGTCAGTTTCCTCACATGGCCACACATTCTGGAAACTCCCTTATGCTCAGGTAATAAATGGCCTAGACATCAGGTTCCAGGGTACTGGCTTAGTCTGTGTTATTCAGCCTCCCATAGGAAAAAGGAGGGCTTCCACAGAATTAAATGTTCTACTTTGGGTGGATTTATGCTTGATGTACACCCAGGCATATTAGCTAGAAATGCAAAAGATCCTCTAACTTGCATTAAGTAATGTTCCCCTTGCAGCAAATGTTTAGTGAGTAGCTCTGTGCAGTGGATCCTGGAGAGACTGTGGTGACTTCGACCCACACAAGTCCTTTGGATGTTGTGGGAAAGAGAAGCGCTGAATTGGGGATTATAGATACATGATTCGAGAAAGGAGCCACTGCAAGGAGGCTGAGCTACTCTGAGAGTTCAGGGAAGGCTCCCTGGGTAAGCGAAGTTTGGCGCAGGTTCCCCGGTGACGCTTTGAGTTGCGCACTTACAGATGGGGCAGGAGGCATTCACGGGGCTCTTCAACACCAGCATCTCAGCTGAATGACAAAGAAACTCTACAAGATAAGTATTACTGCTCAGGTTCACAATCGAGGACACCCAGGTTCTGGAGGACAAAGCCACAGGCATTGCACCATAAGAGCTACACAGAACCACAAGGGCAAAGGCAGCATGGATGAAATGTAGGACCAAGGAGGGGGTGGGAGATTCTGGGGCACTCGGTATCGGAGCCACCAGAAAGACCTCATCCTCAAGCCACAGGAGGCTTTGAGGATATTCAGAGGACAGGGTCCCAATTAGATGTGCATTTCAGGGCCCGCCCTGACTGGTGAGGAGGGTGCTCCCTGGGAGCTGTGACTAGAGACGAGATCACCACAGACTGAGTATCTTACACCAACAGGAATTTACTCCCACAGATCTGGAGGCTGGACATCTGAAATTAGGTGTGCACAACCCTGTCCCCTTTGAGAGCTGCAGGAGACAACCCATCCCTGTGTCTTCAGCTTCCACTGGAGGCCAGGGATCCCTCTGGGTTTCTGCATCTCCTCCAAGTAGTCCAGCGACTGGCCTGAGCCACATCCTGGCCCAGAATGCTCTTATCTTGAGTGACACATGAGCTACACCTACAAAAACCCTCTTTCCATGGAAGGTCACTTTCCTCAGTAGTGAAGAAGGCCTTGCTGAGCCCACCTCGGAGGGTCTGTGCTAGCGTGAGAATGCCCAGTGCCCACCCAGCCACACACCCAGATGCACCACACCTTCCCTGTCATTGGAGATAAAGTCTTTTTCTAGCTATTCCTGGTTGCTTATTTCAGTCAACCAGACAGTGGCCCCACCAGGTGAGGTTGGCTGGTTGAAGCATCTATCATTCATCTATCTGTATAAGAAAACACTGTCATTTTTAGGTTCCATTCAATTGCTCATTCAAAACTATTTTTTGAATAGCTTCTCTGTAACCATGACTCCATCCATGACTTGTTTTCAGGAGTCACCACTGACTTGGAATGGTCTAAGGATGTAGGTGTATCTTTGCAGACTTTTAGGAGCCAAAAGACTGGGCTCCTGTCCAGCCACTCCCTAAAGGATGTGACCTAGAATGCATCCCACAATGCTCTGAGCTCCAGCTTCAGGAGGATGAGGTTACAAATGAGGCACAGTGGCTCTGAATGTTGAAAATGGATCAGAATCATCTGTTGGGCTCTTCAAAACACCCATTGTGGGCCCCACACCCAAGCCGATTCTGCAGGTGTGAGGTAAAGCCTAGGAATATGCCTTTCTACCAGATTTCCTGGCCAGGTGTTGCTGCTGGCTGGGGAAACACATTGTGGGAATCGCAGCCTGAGGTCATCTCAGAGATTTCTGCCAGCCATACTATTCTGTGCTTCTATGAGGTGCTTTTATTTCAGTGTAACATGACTACCTGATGTGAATCACCCACTCTTAGTTAACAAAAATTTGGATTCAATATAGAAAGATAGCTGAGCCATCTTTCTTTTCCTTTTGGATTTATCCCTCTGGACTTAAAGATGGCTCTTCTCTCTTTTTTTCCTCTGGTGTAGATCATGCACTGTCCTCTAGCTACTAGGTTGGACACACAGGGCCTCTGTAGAAGTGACGAATTCAGTGGAATCACCACTCTTGGTGCCACTCATTTAGGATGGAAAGTGAGGTCCCTGGATGGAATTAGAAGCCTCAAAGTAATAGCATACTGTAAACCCAAAACAGGTGCAACATCACTAGTCATCAAGAAAATTCAACTCAGAAGTATAATTAGATACGTTCTCTCACCCATTAGAATAGCTATAACAGAAACAATACTAAGTGTTCACCCAGAGAAATTAAAGTCCTTATATGTCATAGGTGGGAATGTAAAATGCTATAACAACTTGGGAAAGCAGTTTGGCAATTTCTCACATTGGTAAACAAAAGTCATCCTGTTACCTAGAAGTTCCACTCCTAGGTAATCACCCAAGAACAGTGAAAATGTATGTCTAGGTAAACACTTGTTTGTGAATGTTCAGAATACTGTGAGTCAAAATCACTCAAAATGGAAACAAGACAAATGTCTTTCCCCTAGTAAATGATAAAATATGGTATATTCATGCAATTGGGCTTTACACCAATAAAAAGAAACAAAGCCCTAATGCTTGCTGCAGTACAGGTGAATCTCAAAATCATTATGCTACTTGAAGGAAGCCAGACTAGAAGACTACACAGTACTCAGCCCTTTTGTGTGGAGAATACATTTCCAGGTCACCACCCAGTAGATCCCTGAAATCATAGACACTACGTTTTTCCAGTACATGAAGGCATTTATTTATTTGTTTGTTTATTTATTTATTTATTTATTTATTTATTTATTTATTTATTTATTTATTTATTTATTTTTTCCTTTTTGGAGACAGGGTCTCGCTTTGTAGTTCAGGCTGGCCCTGAGCTCACTATGGTGCCCAGGCAAGCCGTCGGGAACTCAGCAATCCTCCTGTCTCTGCCTCCCGAGTGCTGGGTTTACAGGCGTGAGCCACCAAGTCCGGCATTGTGGTATGCGGTGTTGATCGTTGGTGGGCGTGTCTCCACACCCAGCATTATATGTGGTTACCGGGGATCGAACTCAGGACCTTACGCTTGCGAGGCAGGCACCAGAACCACTGAGCTAACCCGCCGGCCCTAGGCATTTATATTTTTAAAGTAAAGTTCAAATTCTGAAGTAAACAGAGTCAGAGATTAGCAGCAACAATAATAAAATGGGGAAAATGTACTATAATAAAAGTTACATGAATTTGATCACTTTTAAAATTGCACATGTATTATATCTGCCCTTCTTGTGACGAGATGATACAAACATGGTGATATGATGAAGGGAAGGAGATAGTGCAGGTACTGTGATGTAGTTTTAGGATATTAGGCAGGGTCACCCGAACACAGACACGACCATCCCGACACCGGAATAGTTGGTCCAATAACCAGCTAAGACTGCCGCTGAGAGGCGAGTGATTAGCCCAGATGTGCGGTGTAGGGACCCTGGGCAAAGACATGATTTATTCCTGCAGCAAACAGCAACAGGACAGCACAAGATTTCATTGTGCTACTCAGACACACAATGTAATAGTTTATTTGTGGTATTTTCCATTTAGTATTTTTAGACTACCATTGACCATGGAAAATTGAAACTGCAGAAAATAAAACCAGTTAACAGTGACTATTGTATGTTGTGTGGGTATATTTATATGAAATACCTCATCCCCCAAAAAGGCTACTCTTTAGAAACAAAAATTAACTTGGTTACATAGGGCTGGACACAGAACTGAGAGTGACTACAAATGGACAGGAGATTTCTTTTCAGGATGATAGAAATAGTCTAAAATTAGATTATGCTGATGGTTGTCCAACGCATGTTTAAAATGGGTCAATTTTATGGTATGAAAATTATGTACAAGAAAAGCTGTTAAAAATACACTTAAAAATAGAATGCAATTAAATGTTAAAAATGGGATTTTTCTGGCCTCTCTTTGAAGGTCTATTGCTAACAATGTTTCTGAAATGTACACAAAATTCCAAATACTATACTTTAGGAAATAACACCTAGTTACCTGGTCAGGAAGTGGCTATCAGCACACTGGTG
Source organism: Thryonomys swinderianus (assembly GCA_004025085.1). Lineage (NCBI taxonomy): Eukaryota > Metazoa > Chordata > Mammalia > Rodentia > Thryonomyidae > Thryonomys > Thryonomys swinderianus. Next base: position 26,694 of record PVIC010003711.1, on the reverse strand, counting down.
ATGGGTAAATACAACACACACAGCTATTTCACTTTCTTTGTGTACCAAGCACTGTGGCGAGTGCTTTCCATACCCTATCATTCAATTACTCATTCAAAAATATTTGCTGAATAGCTTCTCTGAATAGCTGGGCACCATTCTTAGGGCTGACAGTACTGCGCAAATAGGACAATGTCTTCCTTTTGTGGAACTTGCCTGAAGAAGAATGAAGGATAATAAACAGGTGGACATCTAAACCAATCATTAAGATTATTTTAGACAACGATGCACTAGTTAAAAAAAATAAAATTTAAGCTTGAATAAGGGCAGAGGGTGACAAGAGATGGTAAAGGCAGCTGGTTTAGACTGAGAGGGGGAACAAGGCCCTGAGGGGAGGTGCAGAGGCTCAGGTGGGGCAAGGGCGCACAGACAGGTCTCGGGGATAGATAGCGGCAGGCACTGTCGGTCTTGGAGCTGTGCTGTGGGGGTTGATCCGAGTTGGTTTCTTGTTCCTGGTGCAATCTGAAGAAGGTTTAGGCAGATGTGTGAAGTGGCGCGATTTACGTATTAAAGACGACTCCAGGCCTAAACTACAAGGGTAGGAGGAAGGGGAGGGTGAGAAAAGGAAGTGAGGACCTCAGAAGTAGGAGCCCAGGAGAGAGGGCGTGGCTTGGCGGAAGTGGAGCCTCTCTTGAGGTGCAGAGATACCAAGAATGACCTTTCCTTTTTTTTTCTTTTTTTTTTTTTTTTTTTAGACAGGGTCTCGCTTTGTAGTTCAGGCTGACCCTGAGCTCACTATGTAGCCCAGGCAAGCCTCAAACTCAGCAATCCTCCTGCCTCTGCCTCCCAAGTGCTGGGTTTACAGTCGTGAGCCACCACGCCCAGCACTGTGGTATGTGGTATTGATGGCTGGTGGGCGTGAGTCTCCACACCCAGCATTGTGTGTTACCAGGGATTGAACTCAGGACCTTCCGCTTGCGAGGCAGGCGCCGGAACCACTGAGCTAACCCTCCGGCCCCCAAGAATGACCTTTCAATTTCGAGCAGCAGAGGGGATACCAGTGAAGAGATGGCAAATCTCTCCGTGGAGATTACCTTTGCTATGTTCAGGACACAGATGAAAACATGTACGGCTCAGGAAGCTACACAGCTTTGCCCCAAAACTGCCCACCGGAGGATTGAAAGAAGCAGGTTTGGAAGCCAGTGACAGGAAAGACCTTATTTTACATATGGCTCGGTACTCACTACTGCCCCCTGCCGGAGGAGTTTGTCCGCCTTTAGCCAGAAGATGGAGCAGAAGTCAATGAGGTGGCTGTTACTGGTTCTATCTAGATGTCCTCACAAAGCTTCACGCGCTCGTGGGCGTGGCTCTAGGGAGGTGATTGAATCACAGGAACGTGTTGCCTACCAGTGGATTATCCAGCAGTAAACTTATAGCTAAATGTAATTTGGAGATGAAGCCTGCTTGGACGAGGGGGGTCGCTGGGGTGTAGCCTGGAAGGGTCTGTCGCGCTCCTCCTCCTTGACCCTCTGCTTCCCACCACTGTTCCGTGAGCTATTTCTCCACAGTGCTCCTCCGCCATGCCTTGCAGCCAGCAATGGAAGAAACCGCTGCAAACTGTGAGATTCCTTAAGGTGTAGGTGTTAGTATTGTGTCCTGGAAACGAGAAAGTAACTAAGACAGCGCTGTTGGGTAGAGAGAGGAAGACTTTTGGCCCTAAAGGCTGGTGGGCGCACTTGTCATTGAATAAAAGGAAGAAGGGGAGCTTCTTGGGAAAGTAACATTTTTCTAGTGAATCACATTGAATAATAAGCACGGCTTACACCCAAGTGTCAGCCTGAACGGAGATTGACAGCTAATAAAAGCCTAGTAATTACAGGGAAACATCAGATTGGAAAATGCCAAGATTCTCAAAACACCTGAAGCCATTTAGTATATCTTATGTTCGCTCCAGACCAACAGGCAGCTCCCAGAGCAAGACGGGTCTCATTACTGAGCTAATGGGCATTATGCTCGGAGGTACCTTCCCTCCTGCCAAATACATCGGAATTTTAAAAAGTGAAACCTGGTACCGCCAGGCTGCAAATGTTTGCAAGGACATCACGAGTGTTTTAGGTGTCAAGTTTAATTTCACTTGGCCTGGTCTATTCTCCTAAGAAAGGCTTCCGGAGGCATCCACTGGGTCACAGGGAGAATTCTGTCTGCTCTGGCTCCTCAGGCCATGACAGGAATCAGACCTTGATTTGCTGAGCACCCCGCCCCAGCAGGAAGTGCCCCTGTCACCACAGCCCAGAGGCTGAGCGCTGATGAAAGTCGCTGCACTTCCCTGTTCCCTGGGTGTCAGTTGGTCTCTCTTTTTTAAAAACTGAGGGTAGAGAAGAGGGAGGAAGGGTGGTGGAAGGAGGGAATCCTTCACACATTCTTAAATACCCTAAAGCATTCATGGCCCCCACCACCCTAGGTTCTGGGGTGAAGACAAATGCTTACAAATCATAGCAGTGCAGAAGGGACCACAAAAATAACAAGCCGTGCGTGTATGTGTGTGCGTGTGCGTCTGTGCCCCTGTGCAGCTGGTTGGCTCCCTGCCTGCTCTCTGCCCACTTGCAGGGCAGGACAGTGGCTCAGAGCCTCGTGGGCGGGAAGAGAGTGTAACTCCCCCACGCACTGTGGGTTTTTCTGGGCATTTTTCACCTCCCAACAGCTCTAATGACTTTGGCACCCAGCTCGTCCTGGGGATTAATAACTGGCTGGGCTTAATGGCCCTTACTGTGTCCTGGGCCATTTTCCCAGCCAGTCATTAATTCCGGACAGTGCCCTGGCCTCTGGCCATTTCAGCAGTGGGGACAAGAGGTCGCCCCAAGGCAAATGGCCATAGCCTCTTTCTCTCTAGCAGAGAGGCCTCCCTGGCTCAGTCCCCCTCCACACAAAAGCATCCATATCCAGGGCTGGGTTTGTAGGCAGATTGTATTTTATCTACTGTGGCTGTCTGTAGGGGTTCATTTTCTCAGAGAACAGAAAAAGCAAGAGGCTGGTTTTGATTCGGTCTCTACCATCCTACTCTCTAGTCAGTATGAATTAAAGGCTTTCACGGGGCAGGATGGAGAAAAGATACCAAGGACAAAAGGATCCACTGGGATACTCCTATCAGTGGAAGGAGCTCCTTATGCAATGGGACTTTATGGGAACTGTGTCAAAGAGTCTGCGAGACTGAAGGATGCAAGGCAGAAGGTAGAGAGCAGGGAAGGTCTTGCTAGGTGGAGAGTCCCCAAGAGCAGCCTCTGCTCCTCAGTCCTCAGCACCACGGTCAGCCCCAGGCTGAGGGCAGAGCCTCAGGTTAAACTTCTATCCCCTGCTTAATGGCCAATCAGCCCAGCAAACTTGTGCTCAAGGGAACAATATGAAAATCCTGCATTAGGAATCTTCACCCACGAGACTTGAATATGTCCACTCATCTCATGAGGCCAAGGAGTCCAGTGGCTCTGAGACAGGAGGAACACGGCTGGTTCAGATGACTGTACCACATTCAGGAACAGGGTCACACAAACTGTGTGTTCTTGGGTACTCTGCTTCCAAGACATCCTTAGTCACTCTGAGTACAGCAAAAGGACTTCATTTCCTCCTTTGGAAGTGATTCCGCCTTCAGCACATGCTCTTTTCAGCTGCTGCAAGAGTAACCCTGGTTTGGGACCCCAGCTGCTGTCACCTTCCTGGCACCATTTATTGAGAGGACTTGAAGCCCAATTCAGACTTCTGTCTCTGTATTGTTCGGGCATCTACACAACTCAAAGAAGGGGTGTCAATAACCAAGGAAACTGATAGCACCGAGCTCCTCTGGCCAGGGCCTGGGTTGACCCCAAAGCATTCTGGTGGTGACCAGTGATCATTAGGGCCAGTGTGGCATGGTCAGTGGTGTCCCTGAAAGGCTGTCCTCTGAGGGAAAGGAGAGAGGAGAACCAGGTTCTCAGGATGTGTGTCACTTGGCCACTGAGCTCTACTGTGAATCCAGAACAGCAGTTCATTACAGGGTAACCAGTCACTCTGGGGACCTTCTCACAGTTTGATTGATCATTTCCAGACTGTGTGCTGGGGAAGCAAACTGGAAAACTCAAGATAATTCTAGGTTGTTCTAATGATAAAAGCCTAGGCCAGAGATTCGGCTCAGTGATTCCAGCACCTGCCTCACAAGTGCAAGGTCCCTAGCTCAATCCCCGGTAACTACATACAACAATACTAGGTGTGGTGATCACGCCTACTGGCAATCAGTACCTCATACCACAGATGCTGGCCTTGGTGGTGCAAGCCTGTAATCCCAGCACTCGGGAGGCAGAGGCAGGAGGATTGATGAGTTCAAGGCTTGCCTGGGCTACATAGTGAGCTCAGGGCCAGCCTGAACTACAAAGCGAGACCCTGTCTCAAAAAAAAAAAAAAAGCCTGATTTTTCCATTGCCTGGGGTCTTAAGATGAACTTAGGGTAGCCTTTTTTAGATGGACTGAGTTATACAGAACCTCAGGATGTGTTAAATGCTCAGGAAAGATCTCTTGAATGAATCAATCAATTGATCAATGTCATCTCATCATAGTATCCAGTTTGAAACTAGTAAAATATATTAAACAGGTAACAAAGTTAATTATCTCATTTGTGGAAATAGCTTTCAACTCCCAGTGTTCTGATCCTATCCATTATTAAATACCAAGCTGTTTATAGATACTTCTTATAATTTGCATAGAAAATTTTTAATGGGCTTCTCCATTCCTAGCAACTGTGTGACCAACCACTCTGGCTTATCTGGGACCAAGGAGTCTCCCACAGTGCAGGACTCTTGATGCTAAAACCCAGAAGGGCCCTGAACACCAGGCTGGGTCGTCACCCTGTTGGAATCAGTCCTGTGGATCTGCCACACTCCACCCTCAACTTTCCGTCAACCCTTTAGCCATCAAGCTTTGGCTTCTGCCTTCTCACTTCCAGCCAGAGTTAGTCTCTGTCATCTCTCTTCAATGGAGACTTGTCGGTCAAAGTCATCAAATCCAAAGGACACTTTCCAAGTTTAGTCCTGTTGTGGTTAATGATGCCATAGCACCCTCCTTTATGGTTTCCACAGTGTGATCCCTGCCCAGTTGTCCTCCCAGCTTGCTGGGTCTTCTGCACCTGCTACTCTCATCTAGACCCTGAGAGCACCTGTCCCATGTTACATGTCACCGTGATGATCCTAAGCTGAGCATGGGCTCAATCACTTGCAAGTGCTATTTTTCCAAGTCGAGCATTGGCACCTTCAAAGGACTTGATCTGATAGTATAAGTATCTTAATTTTGTTCATTTTACCCCTGTAGTAGGCTACCTTTCCTCAGTTAGAGATAGAGAAACTCATGTTTGTGGCAGTTAGCAGCACCCTCAGGTTCTGCCCTTAGTAAGTGGCAGAGACATGTTCTTGGGCTTCATACAGTGGGGGACAATGAGTGCCTGCAGGTACCCTGTTTGGCCCACAGCTCAGGAGACTCCCAGAGTGAATACAAGATGGAAACCAATCCACGGTGATGTGGGACATCCTGAGGCCATACCAGGAACCGCAGCGGCCTGTGCTGAGTTAACAGAGAGGAAGGCACAGGCTCTGGGGGAAATTAGCAGTGCAGTTTTCTCCCAAGCACCTTCATTGTCGTTTTCTTTCCTCGTCGCTAACCTTGGCCACAATTTCATTAGATAATTTCATTATCTTCTAACAGTCGCTGAGAGATGTTCTCATTAAACAGGAACAAGGGGGTATTGGGTTTGTTAGAACATAGGTGTCGAGAAGGCGAGTCCTGGCTCCAGGTGTTGAGCTAGCCTGCTGGTGGCACTGTCCCAGTGGTCCCCGTGGCCAGGGCCCCCCAGCACATGCTTACTGCCCCGGACAGCAGGACCGTGCAGCTCCTGAACACGTGGCTTTCTTCACACGGAGCAGCGTGGGCCATACAACCGTTGCCTCTGACCTACACTGGGAGAAACGTGGCAGGGTTTCAGTCTGCTGGCCACTTCTCATGTGGTTCTTAGGGGCATTTATTTGGGGGTAGACATGGACACAGCACCCAGAAATATTAATAAACATCATCTTGAGGTCAGTTAAGAGCATCAAAACCAGAGTCCTAACCACTTGCAGAACAGTCCTGGCCTCCATTTGGGGGAACTCAGCTTCAGAGAGACGTGGCTATGACAGAGCGACCCCATGGCTCCCAGGCCTCACCCTGGGCAGGTTTCCTCACATCTCCATGCCCCAGAAGCCTCATCCACAAAGTGACCTCCATGCTGGGTTGACTGTCTGCTGATGGTCAATTACAATCAGTGAAACCCGGGCCATTTTTTGGAGACTGGTCCCAGCCATTTCTCCCTTGTCCCTGCCCCTTGTCCCCAGGCCAGAACGGTAGGGATATATGAAGTCACAGCGGGCTGAGCAGGACAAGAAGGGATGGACACCCTCACTTTGAAGCCGGAAGTAGCCTCCTGGGGCCAGGGCGTCCTTCCTGCTGACCCTCTCCTCCCCTCCCCTTGCCTCTGTTCCAGCCCCTGAAGATGCACTGCAGGGCCTGTGCCCTGGTCACCAGCTCGGGACACCTGCTGCGCGGGGGGCGGGGCCCGCAGATCGACCAGACCGAGTGTGTCATCCGCATGAACGACGCCCCCACGCGCGGCTACGGACGTGACGTGGGCAACCGCACCAGCCTCAGGGTCATCGCGCACTCCAGCATCCAGCGCATCCTCCGCCACCGCCGGGACCTGCTCAGCGTGAGCCAGGGCACCGTGTTCGTCTTCTGGGGCCCCAGCAGCTACATGCGGCGGGACGGCAAGGGCCAGGTCTACAACAGCCTGCAGCTGCTGAGCCGGGTGCTGCCGCGGCTCCAGGCCTTCATGATCACGCGCCACAAGATGCTGCAGTTCGACGAGCTCTTCAAGCGAGAGACCGGCAAAGACAGGTGCAGGCGCGGGGAGCGGCGGGTCCCCAAGAGCGAAGCCTCTGGGCGGGTGTGTGGGCCTCACCGGGCCACAGAATCACGCTCACCGCGGGGCCCCATAGCACACCTGTGTGTCTGAGCAAAGGCTACATGGCTGCTGGCCTGCTTTAGCGAAAGGTGCAATAGAAAAGCCGGGGTTGAAATGTGTGGTGAATATTTTTAATTATTTTTTTCTCCATTAGAATAAAAGACACATTTCATTTAGTCCTCTTCACTTTGGACACGCTACCCCATCCTCCTTCCCACTTTCTGACGCAGTCCTAGGACTGTCTTGAGTGTGTGTGTCTTGAGTTGGGCTGTTGTGGTCTCATCAATGCCACGCCACATCTCTTCTCCATCTCCGAAGTGTCTTCCTGTTTCCTACCATCTCTCCTTTATTTTGCTCTGTAAGCTATTTATATCTTACATTGCCCAGATAAGAGAATCCGTGCAGTATTTATCCTTCTGTGTCTGATTTATTTCACTTAGCTTTATGATCTCATCCATTTTCATACAAATGAGTCAAATACATCCCTCTTCATGGCTGAGGAATATGCCGTTGTCTGCATAGACCACACATTATCCACTCATCTGCTGATGAGCATAATTTAGTAATGTGCATTGTGCTGCTGTGAATATGGACACACATGTATCACCATTATATAATGACCTCTATTGATGATAGGACTATAAACTTGTATAACCACTCTAGAAATCAATATGGAGAGTCCTTTAAAAATTAAAAAATATGGCCAGGCATGGTGGCTCCTGTCATCCCAGCACTCGGGAGGCAGAGACAGGAGGATTGTTGAGTTTGAGGCTTGCCTGGGCTATGTAGTGGCTCAGAGCCAGCCTGAACTACAAAGTGAGACCCTGTCTCAAAAAAAAAAAATTTTTAAATATGTAATCCAAGCACTTGGGAGACAGAGGCAGGAGGATTGCTGAGTTCAAGGATTGCCTGGGCTACATAGTGAGCTCAGGGCCAGCCTGAACTACAAAGTGAGACCCTGTCTCAAAAAAAAAAAAAAAAAAAAAAAAAAACCTAAAAGCAGAAATTCTGTTTGCCCCTCTCCTGGGAAGAGCTATCTTTTTAATCCTTGGGACCTCAGGACTGAGGGCTGGCACTGTGAGACGCGGCTGCAGGCTTGGAGGGAAGGGTCGATGCTGCTGTCCTCAGCACTGCGGGCCCAAAGACGCAGGTCAGCACAGCCAACGGGGCAGACTTGGGGTCCTAACCACCAGGAGATACCACAACATCCAGCCCCATGCTGCTCTTAGGAGGCGTCCACTCTCCTCAATGAACATTTCAGCTAGGGAAGCGTTTCATGAGAGCTGAGGAAAGAGAAAGTTATTGACAACCTCACTGCTTAGAAATTTCAAAAATAGAAACTAGGTCTTCAATAAAAAATACTCTTTTGTGTAATGACTGTTAAATCTAAGAATCCCTAAACCTCGGATGCAGGAGAGCTGCACATTGCTCCAGATCTCTTAAGGGACCATGTACCTCGGAAATGAAACCATCCCACCCCTTTGCCCCTGAGGATCTTTAGAAAAAAGCCTCACACCAAGATGTCTCCCACCCATCACTAAATTCAGAGTAAAAAAACTCTGCTCAGTGTGTCTGCTTCGCTGGTAGTCCCAGCGGGAAGGAAAGACTGAAGCCCTCGCAGAGAGGCTCCTGGACCCTTTCTGCAGACCCCTCTTTCAGGCCCCCTCAGCCTCTGCACAGGGAGATCACACTTAACAGAGTTCAGCACCAAAGTTCATTAGCCGTTTTGGCACCTTTGTGCCTCCAGATTTGAAGAACCTATCTGTACCAAATCATTACTGACTCAATATTCTTTTGTGTCTGTATTCTTAACCTGAAGCTTGCTCCTAGCTAAGAAAACCAAGTCAGAAAGTAGCCCTTCAAAACAGTACCATTTGTGTAATTTGAACCACAAAGCATTCAGGGTGCAGTGGGGCTTTCTGTACACTTGAAACCCAAACAGCAGCATGCACTGAACACATAGGAAGGGTGGAATATCTAACTTTTGGATCTCATGTTGAGGACATTCATTTGAGGCTACTATTTTGAAGCAATGTGTAACTCAATAGATTTTGATGTATCGAAGTTTCGCTCTACTTAAAACTGAAGGAAAAACTGGTTCAGGAACACTCTGCAATTAAGAAGCATGACAAATGACATAGATGGCCAAGTGGTATTCTTTGATATTAGAAAGTAACTGTACTTGAAAATAACTTTATAATTGAATAAGGGTACATTAGGAAAATATGATTCAGAACCAATATTATAGTAATTAGATAAAGGAAGCATAAATGAAATAACTGCAGGAAGAATATTTCCATGGAGATTATAAATGAGATCCTGGTAGAGCAGAAAGGCCTTTAATTGTAATTTAGTGTGCACTATAGAATTATCAGCTCAGTGTGTTACTTCATCATATAAAAGAATATCTGATAATTTTCTCTAATAAGCACATGACAGCTCTTCATATTCTTTCATTACAGCTGATTAATTGTAAAAACAGTAGATATTCCTTTGTTGGAAAAAGAGTTCAAGTCTCTTTAGAAAGACAGTACAAAGCAGCTATATTTTCTCTGGCACGTGACCCCAAAAGGCTATCATTTAGGAAGTCTGGGGAATTTTAAGCGGCACTTTAAAGAACTCCTCACTGAGATTATTTAGTCCTCTCCCTTGTATTCTCCCCCATTTTTACCTGCGAAGCTTTCTTGTGCGGAGCCACGTCCTCCCTTCCTACGGGTGGTGGCTGTGATCTGCTCTATGTCACATGAGAGGAAAGGAGTTTCAGAGGCTCCGAAAGCCTGGGGGCCGCGGGCGCGATGCCCAGGTCAGGGCCTGGGGACCACCGAGCACAGTCTTCCCTGGGCCTTGAGGTCAAGGATACGTGGGCAGCATGTTCCCACGCACAGAGGGAAGACAGGCCGAGGCCCGGCGGCTGGGAAGGAGATGTTCCTGCCCGCGGAAGCTGGAGGCTTTTGAAGCCTATGCTCGCCTCCCTGCCTGCTGGTGGCAGAGGGATTTTCCTCGTAGGTACTGAAAAAGCACCACCAAAAGCGATGGAGAAGGGCTGGCAGCCAAGAGGAGGATAAGGGCCTCCGGGCCTGCCCAGCGCACGGGGTGCTTTCCCGGGGCCCTCCTGTTTGGTTCTCAGAGGACAGCTTCCCAAGCTGCCCGCTGGCTGGGAGCCCAGGGTCAGAGCAGGCATCCCGGGATGCCCGGAGCGAGCCCCGTCAGCCCCATCTCCGGAGCTGCGAGAGGTGCTCGGGGCGCGGCTGGCCGGAGAGCGATGCGGGGCAGAGTGCGTCGGAGCCAGAAAGCTGGAGCAGGGCGCAAGGGCCGCTAAGTGGATATGGCTGTCAGGTATTCGACGTAACAACAGGCTCCCTCAAAACGCTCTCTTCCCCCCTGTTCTACATGCAGTGGAACCATCCGTGCTGTTCCGCGGTCTCCCTTGCCCCCAAGGGGGAGCCCTGCAGCATGGGGAGAAAGCCCTTCCGCCCCACTGTGATCTCCGCACGCATGGTGCCACACTAGGCCTGCAAAGTCCGAAGCCTGACCTTAAGGATCAGGTGTTTGAAACTGGCTAATGAGGCATGCACTGGCACTGAGAAAGGAGAAGCCACCACCCCCAGAGAGCTGAAATTAATGTCCATAGCAGTGTAGCAAGGCAGGCCCACACATCACTCTCTCAGGGTCAAATTAAAGCCGGATCCTGTCTCCACCATTCCCCTTGGGCCTGGCACACTGTTGAGCTCAAGCCAGAAATCTAAAAGGGCAAATTCATGAACAGGAGAATATACAGATTCATGCCCTGTATTTGTTCATTTTTAGTGTCTAATAAAAACTTTGCCCCAGAATGTTCTGAGGGAAAATAAAGTATTTAAGTATTTCCATGGTCTCTTCCATCTGGTCATTAGCTCTTCCTAAATGAACGTATTTCTCCAAAAACAGACATTCAGTCAAGATGCTGGCCATGTGAAATTCACTGAAGGCAAGCTTTGGCTTTAAGGTTGATCAGTTGATTGCATAGATCGATAGACAGGTGATAGAGACACAGATGCAGATAGATGACTGATCTACGGTTTAGTCATATTTAAACTATTAAGTAATTTGTTATCTAGCCTGTGTGCTATAGAGGGAGAATTTCTAATGACCCAAGTATTCTAGAATTGTCACATCAATATTGTCATCATACAAGAGCATGAGTTGGGACCACACGCACTTAAACACTGAAAAACTAATCATCTTTCTGGCAACCGCGAAGCCCTTTGACCACGACACTTCTGCATCACAGACCCACTGTGTTGAGGCCTGCACCTCGGTTGTATTGGCGCAGTGTCACGTGGGGACGGCTGGTGTGCCAGGGATGTGAAACTGACCAGGCAGAGTGCAGGTGTCTGTTTCTGCCTCTAACAATGATCCAGTGAGCCCTGGAAAGGATTCTGCAGGCAGCAAGTGTAACCAGGATTTTACCTCCTTCCAGAAAGATCTCTAACACGTGGCTCAGCACTGGCTGGTTCACAATGACCATCGCACTGGAGCTGTGTGACAGGATCGACGTGTACGGCATGGTGCCCCCGGACTTCTGCAGGTAGGGTTCATTCTGCTAGTGTCACTCACCATTGCACTCGTGCAGGGCTTAGAAATAGTCCCTCTCAGAACACCAACCTTGAAACACGACTGACTGGCTTCTTGAAACACGACTGACTGGCTTCTTGAAACCACTAATTAGCATGTCCCAAGTTCTGGTTTTGGAAATACAAACAGCATTTAATTATGTGATATAAAATATTGAAAGTTTTTGTTTGTACTCCTGGAGAATTAATTTATCTTATGGGCTTCATTCATCCTCTGAATATTTATCAGTCAAAAGTCATGTAATAGTTGGCATAATATTAACAATGAACAAGCATTAAGATATACTGGTTTTCTTCTCACTTGAAAGGAATATGGAAATTTTTAATGAATTAAAGGGGGCATTTCCCTTTTGATATTTTCTAAAATTAAAATATTCCTCTGAGCTTCTTTCTCTTTCACATCAGTGCCCTGGGTTTTATTACTTAGGCACAAAGCTCAGGCAACATTATTATGCTTTAGGTCTACAAAGGTAACATGCACACATCTCCACCCTGCCATAGTCCAGACAGTGTGGTGAGTACCGGGCATATGCTGGACAGCACTTGGGCCTGGTTCTTAGAAGCCCACTAGAGAATTCATGTGCAGTTATGCACTGAGGTCAATACATGCAGAAAGCACCTCAGGTGTTTTGAGTTTCAGGAAAGCTCAATATCCTGCATATGGCCTCACTCCTGGGCACCTTTGTGACTGGACAAGGCATGTTTCAAACCCTAGATAGACAGACAGACAAATAGATAAAACAGAAAAAGAAAGAGAAGGGAATGTAACTCAGTGTGAAGGCATTGGATTTAATCTCTAGGACCTCAAAAAAAATGTTTTAAACTGTGGCTGGTTTAAAACTTCATGTGCTTTAAACTCAACAGTTCAAAGACCTAAAGTCATAAATCAAAAGCTGCAATTTCAATGTATAAAGCAAGGATGAGAAAGGATACTTAATCATCCAGATCTTGGTCTGCTTTCTGTTTCTATGGCTAAATATCGCAGGCTGCATAATTTATGAAGAATAAAGTTTTATTTGACTTACAGTGATGGAGGATGGGAGGCCAACAGACTGCATGTGATGAGGACCTTTTGCTGCCAGGAACTGAGAGTCCTGAGGTAACAAAGGGCATCACATGGTGAGAGGGGCACATGCCAGGTACGAAGCCAATAAGCTCTTACAACAGACCCTGCCTTGAGACCACCCATCAACCCCTTCATCTGCCCAAGAGCAGAACCTTCCTGACCTAATCACCTCTTGAAAGTCCCCTGTCCTATCTCTTAATACCTCCCAATCAGGATGAAATTTCACCGTTGTTTGGATGCCTTCAAACCACAGCACTGCCAACATCATGTACCACTTTTCCCCACCCTTTAACCCAAAGATCCAACACGGGAGCAGCATGGGTGGTTATGTAATAGTCAGGTCCCAAAGAGAAGAAAAGGGGAGGATGTGGGCTAAGTGGACCTTGTGCAGCACCCAGACAGCAAAGCTGAAGCCCAGCATCCGCATCTCAGCATTCTCACCTGTAGAGCAGATGCCATCGCACCAACAGGCTGCATTGGAGAGCCGTGGGTGGGTTGGACAAGTTAATACATGTGACGGGCTTGGAGCGGAGCCTGGAACATGGCAAACGTGAGGCACATAGCTTGGATCCTCACCCGGTTCCTCATCACTTAATCCGCTAGCATTGTTTTCCTGCTTAACAACCTACGTGCAAAAATAGGTAGAATGGTTTGGAAAGAAAACCTCCCCAGACCCCCAACCTGACAAAGGCAGTGGGAGAGGCACTTATCGATTTGCAAAGAGCCATCAAATTGGATGGCTGTGGGGCAGATATAATTAGGCAGTATTGCCATTAGGGCGACAGGAAGAAAAAAGCTTGAATAAATTGAAATGTTAATGACTTAGAGTGTTCAACAAAATATTCAATTTATTATGGAAAACAAATGAAAAGCAAGTTAACCTGTCATTTCTCTTATTCAAAGTTAGTTCATCATTACTTCGTGTACAGTAGGGTGGAAACAATTTATGAAATGATACTAACACAGAAATTAAGATGATGTCAGTGTGCCATATGTTGCCCCCGCCCTGGGTTTCTGCTTGTCAGCTGCCATTGCTAAGGTTGAGTAGTTGCCTGTTTGAGATGCTTTTAGCAAGAACTCTTCAAAAGGAGCACCCAAGAAAAAGGTCCCCGTGCCCAGGGGTCTACAGGGACAGAGCTGAGTGTCACCGGGGCAGGAGGGCCCGGGGCAGAGACCACAGTGTTCGTCTTTCTCCCTGCGTGAAAAGTGAAGGGAGACCAGGCACTTCACATGCTGATTGCCTAGTCCCTTTCCTATTTCCAGGACACCTTGGCTCAGACACCGGACACTAGTTGCTAACTCTGACCCTGGGTCTTGCTTTCCTCACTTTAGAATGGAGACAAGAAATCAGTAAGAAGGACAAGCAGTTCACACGAGGAAAAAATGAGACAGTGGATGTGAAAAGCTTGACGCAGTGCCCTGCACACAGTTCATGAGCAAGAAGGAGTATTTAGTATCATTAATTTAATAATATAGGAATATAATACTATTAGTGATATTGTTAGAGTTGCTCTGAAAGATACCAAGCATTTGGAGGGCTGATACTCAAAGAATAAGACTCAGCCCTTCATTCCTGGAGGCTTAGTGCAAGCTTCACCCACACCAAAATACTAGGAACATACCAAAGCCGGTCACTGTATGACTGTTAAAAGGTAGTTTTTGCATCACATGGACAATACTATTTCTGCAAACAATATCTCCCTTGAAGAATGCAAAGCTGACTTGTAAGTCAGTCCTGCTGCTAGTCTACCCATCCTATCTTTTCTTCTTCATCTGAAAGCCAAAGCACAGCGCATGCGTCATAAGCTGGGAAGGCACTTATGGACCCACAGTCGTCAGGGAGCCTGGGAGACGGCAGATGTTGACTAGTTGGATCCATAAGAGTGTGACCTCCCTGAGGCCAGGGAGTTGTGTGTGGCTGATGCAGAGTCAGAGCCCCAGGACACAGGACAGTAGGTGTCTCTTGTAGATGCTTCATCAGATCACATGAGTCATGACTTTGTCTTCCACTCTCTCTTGAGAGCTGTATGTAGGTGAAACAGGCTTTTCTGCCTCTAAGGGTTATATGTGTGACCTTGAGAAAGTTATTTGACCTCAGTGAGTCTCAATGACCTTGGGCAAGTCACTCAAGGCCTGTCTCGGAAGTCTTCATGTCTGGATTTACAAAATGGCAATAGTAGCCAGAGTGGCCTTGAGCATTCCTAGCATGGCTCCATCAAGATGAGATGTGCTTAGTGTAGTTCTGGGACAGAGTGACCCACGGCGAGTTTCCAGGGACAGAATTACCTGACCTGCTCTGCAGGGACTGTCAGCCCATTTGCTGAGAATACCAGAGCACAAGGGATGGTGCTGTGAGGGACAGGGAGGGACGTGGCCAGCCTTCTGTGTGAAATGGGCCTCACTTTCTTCCACCACCAAAATTGGCTCCACATGACCTATGGCTCCCTGCAGAACATCACATAGGCTACTAGCCATGTACCTCACCATCCTGGGGCTTCCAGAAGATCCCCAGTCTTTCACTGAGCATAGCCATGTGGAGCCAGATTTCTGTCAGAAAAAGGTAGGCAGGTGGTTTCTTTTTCACAAATCAGCTGTTTCAGACTTTCAGGTCTAATTAGGACTTTCAGAAGAAATCCTTCACTACATGAGTCAGAGATTTGTATACTGGACTACTCATCTGAGGCCCCAGGAAGGTAACAGAGATGAACGAGATAAGGTCTCTGCCTACAGCCACCTCAGTCCTACTTGACCACGATCTGGCATGAGGGACAGAATGTCACACAGGTATCTGTGGAGAAAATGTTCACTTATACCTGAAGGGCTTTTTCACCCTGGGCTTCAATGAAACCTCTGCCTTCAGCTTCCAGCTGGGACTCAGAAGAGTCCTGGACCCTTAACCAAAAGCAAGCAGCCACCCATGCAGGAAGATGCACCGCAGGCCCCTCCCTGCCAACTCCAGCTCTCTGCCTCCCTCTCCATCAGCACTGAGCAGCTGGTGG
>PVIC010003710.1:32550-67399 GCA_004025085.1 Thryonomys swinderianus | reverse complement strand
GAAGAAGAAGAAGAAGAAGAAGAAGAAGAAGAAGAAGAAGAAGAAGAAGAAGAAGAAGAAGAAGAAGAAGAAGAAGAAGAAGAAGAAGAAGAAGAAGAAGAAGAAGAAGAAGAAGAAGAAGAAGAAGAAGAGGAAGAGGAAGAGGAAGAGGAAGAGGAAGAGGAAGAGGAAGAGGAAGAGGAAGAGGAAGAGGAAGAAGGGCTGAGGATGTAGCTCAGTGTCAAGTCCTGAGTTCACTTCCTAATACATAAAAGACAAAAACATCACTAAAGTCCATCAAATATTTGAGGTGGTTCCACAAAGAAAAGTTGTGCGTGGATGTCAGGGTTTGCCCAGGACCACAGGCTCTGTAAGAATACTCTGTCCTGAGAAGAGTATGTCCACATCCTCTTCCTTCTGTGTCTGCTGAGTCTAGTGCCCCGGCAGGACTTTCATATCAGAGTGATGAACTTCACGTTAGCAGGGGGGACTCATCGAAATACTGAAATGTCACCCAGTTTTCCATCCTACAGGGCCTGACACCAATACCCATAAAACCCCTCAAATACTGTTACACTAAAGATCTGCCAGTACAAGCTGCCTGGTAGATTGGGCATCTGGAGACATTTTCTTTATCATTTCTTCTGCTTCTTTTTCTGCATCTCCTTTGTCCTTTTCCCTACGTGTCCGATGTCTCTTTCACCCTCTGTCTCTTGCTGGCTACAGATCTCCATTTCAGAATAATTTGATCTGCTCTAGAACAGGAAGGCTTTTAACCACACATATCTCATGTAGAGAAAATTCTGGTGTTATTATGTAAATATTTTATTTTCCCCTCTGCCATCTCCTGCAATTTTAGGGAAGAGTTTGCTTTGGTTGTAAAGAGTGTGTGCTGAAAGCTCTTATAAGACACAGGGAGACAGAATGCGTGCACAGCCAGCATCAGGAAGAGGGGAAGAAGAGGAGGAAGAAACAGCCATCATTTGCAAAAAGTCCCTTCCACACTGAGCTAGGCAGATATATAACACAGAACTGCAGAGCTCAGAAGCTGAGGGTATTTATCTCTGGGAGGCTTCAACTGCTGCTGTTTCTGTTCTCTTTTTGTAGTGTAGAGAACAGAGGCCTAACTCTCCACTGCTCACCAGAGACAGCGTGTGAATGTGGGTCCCTATCCAAGACACACTCGGACACAGGAGGTGGATTAAAAGTGAAAGTGTGCATGTGCGTGTACACACACAGGGGAAACATCACATGAATATTAATATAGAAATTTTCTTTTCTGCCATTGTGGTTAATAAGATAGAAGACTTCAGATTCCCCCAAGAGTATGTATACAATAAAGCAAAATTTATGACTGTTGCTATCACACCTAGTCACAAAATTAATAACCAGAGTTGCAAGAATCAAAATACAAATGCAATCATTCACATGCATAAAAATAGAATGAGCTTTTTTTTTTTTACTATTTAACTTGGTTCTTTTTTTGTTTTGTTTTGTTTTTTGAGACAGGGTCTTGCTTTGTAGTTCAGGCTGGCCCTGAGCTCACTGTGTAGCCCAGGGTAGCCTCAAACTCAGCAATCCTCCTGCTTCTGCCTCCGGAGTGCTGAGATGACAGGTGTGAGCCACCACGCCTGGCACTGTGGTATGTGGTATCGATTGCTGGTGGGCGTGAGTCACCACGCCCAGCATTGTATGTGGTCACCGGGATTGAACCAGGACCTTGAGCTTGCCAGGCAGGCGCCGGAACCACTGAGCTAAATCTCCGGCCCAGCTTGGTTCTTATTTAATAAATAGTAAGGTTTTCAATACCCTTTGAAAATGTGTCAGGAAATTCTGATTTTCCTCAAGATTTGGTAGTTTCCAGACCATTATGTAATACTGTGTAACATCTGAAACTTGTTTTGTACTGAGTGTGTCTGTTGTTACAACAACAGTTACCAAAGATTTCTTTTCATCATTATTATGCGCAAACCTGAATTCAACAATGTGGTTTTGATTGGAAGCAGATGCAACAGATATCTGACAGACACCCACCTCCCACAGAGAAAAGTTGAGTGTGTGACTCACAGAGAGAAATCCACCAACATCTCGTGTGGAGTCACAGGGACATAAACACCAGCCAGGAATTTTACACCAGGAATAATGAACCTGATCTTGCAGGGCAAAGGGAGGGGCTCACGGATATGTCTACAGCAAGAGCTCTTCTCCTACTATTCTTTTCATAATATATGTTAGATCTAACAAATTCCATGTAATGGACCAAAAAATCAACTATATTGTCTTCCTGTCACAATGTAAGGGGTCATGTCACTTTCCAGTACAAGTGGACATACATAATTCCATTATGAAAGTAAATAAAGTAAAATACATACTGTAATCTATAGCACACCTCCAGTGCAGAGCACTTTTGTTTCAAAAACTTCTGGAACATTTTCTAATTGAACTAAACTAGGTAAATAATAAAAATTCCAGAAATCAAAATGTGTATCTGTCATATTCATTGAAATATAATAAAGTAAAAAAAAACTAGCAAAAATTTTTAAAATGTCAGCAGACAATTGACAATTTTTTTCAAAAGCACAATTGAAATATATGACACAAAGAGACCTAAAAGATTAAAAGTTGAAGCATTACAAAATAGATTAAGCTTGTTTCCTCGAAATTACATAGCAACTGAAAGCCCTTAGACAAAGTCACTGAACAACACTGTCAGAAAACACCCGATTAACAAAACAACTGCTGAACAATTACACCTCCATGAGCAAAGCGATGGTTCTTCCACCTCGACTTTCCCTCTTAAGTGAAAATTAGCCCACAGTGGGCTGTAGGTCAACAAGTCATTACAAAATTTTAAGAGAAAATGTCTGAGAAAATCTTCAGAATTTTACCAAAGTCAGAATTAGGCAAACAATTCTTAATTCGGCACCAAACACAGAATCCATAAAAGGTAGTCGACCTCCTCCTTCTTCCCTGGTCCACCCAGACTGCAAGGTTATTGGTTGGTAGCACCATAATCAGGGCAGTTCTTCCTCCTCAATTGACTGGACCATGTGCCAGTCATCTCTTGACACACCCGGAAGTGCTCTACACAACTGCAGGGAATTGCCCATCCGGTCACCTTGACAACCACATTGACAGGCATAGCTCAGAGCCACTTAGCAGCACAGACAGAGGAATTCCTGCCTACTCCTGACTTTTTGCAGCCTCCAAACCCCATCCAGCCATCAAGTGACTACGGAGAGTCCGTGCTGCAGCCTGGCTCCGCGGAAACAGCCTCCTGAGATGGGGTTCTCAGATGCAGAGTTGCGCACAGCGCTCAGCTTTCCTGCACACGTCACAGGCCGAGAAGTGCAGTGCCTGTGCTGGGCCTCACATCATGGCAAGGCTCCATTCAAGCCCTGGCTTTCCCTTCCTTCCTTCCTTCCTTCCTTCCTTCCTTCCTTCCTTCCTTCCTTCCTTCCTTCCTTCCTTCCTTCCTTCCTTCCTTCCTTCCTTCCTCCCTTCCTTCTTTTCCTCCCTCCCTCCCTCTCTTCCTCCCTCTCTCTCTACCTCTCTTTCTACTTCTCTCTCTTTCTGTCTCTTTTTTGATTTTTAGACACAGCCTTACTATGTGTTTCAGGGTGGCTCAAACTCACAGGGATCCTCTTGCCTCAGCCTCCTGAGCACTGACATTACATTCAGGCAGCACCATGCTGGGCTGCAGCCCAAATTCCATCATGCGGGACACCAAACGCCAGCTTCCTGGGAGGAGGACTCGCAGGAGGTGCAGGTACAGTCAGGGAACCACATCCTGAGCCCTATGCTTATGCTGAGGGTAAGTTCTGGAGACTCCACTGTGTCCAGCTGGAAGGCTGGGGCTCACCTTATGGAGGGACAGAGACACCAGGGCTCTTCAGACCCTCCCCTTCCAGATGCAGCCAACCATGGATGGGTCTGAGCAGCCTGTCTTGGATGCTATACATGTTTTTGGTCCATGTTGCCATGTTCACAGTCATGGGGTGTTGGTGCACAGACAGAGAACACTGAATACTTCTGCCCTTTCTTCTTCCTTCCTCTCTGCCCTTCCCATCTCCTGGTCCCCTCTCTATTTGAAGAAGATTTATCTCCCTACTTTTTATTACATGTCTTTCATTTTCCATTTTATTTATAATTTGGGTTTCTCATATTAGAGAAACCAGCGCTATCTCAGCTATGTGTCTGATTTATTTCCCTTAACATTATCATCTCGAGGTATATCAAATGACTCACATTTATGCTTCTTTATGGCAGCATAGTAATACATGACATAAATACTGCATTTTAAAAAAATTTTTATTGGTACAATTTATATACATCTCACAACCACACATAACATCAGGAAATTTGTACCAATATATGACACAAGTTAATTCTCATTTTTACCCACATCCCTACCCACCCACACTTCCCCAACCCCCTATATACATGCTCTTTTATTTTCTTTCAGAATCATATTTATTCCTTCCCCTCATTACATCCCCATACCAAATTTCCTTTGAAAACTTCCCATTCTACAAAAACTGTCATACTTTCTAGAGCTCATTCGCATCTACAGGTGCTCATATTAAAGAAAAGATCTGGTATTTCCTATCTGTGATCTATTTATTTCACTTATTAGTGTGTCCTCCAGGTGTATCCATTTGCACATAAATGAATCAATCTTGTCATTCTTTATGGCAGAATAATACTCCATTTTATTAAAAAAACACATCTTCTTTATCCACTCTCCAGTTGATGGACATTCGGGTTGTTTCCAAGATTGAACTATCACAAACTGAGTGCTATGAACAAGAGAGTACATCTGTCTTTCCAATGTGATTTTAAAAATTCTTTTGAGTATATTCCTAGCAGGGGGATAGCAGGGTCAAGTGGGACCCCTAGTCCTAGTTTTCTGAGAAATTTCCACACAGATCTCCACAATGGTTCACAAGTATACAATCCCACCAACAGTAGAGAAGGGTTCCTTTCTCCCCACAGCCACGCCAGCATTTATTGTTGGTTGGTTTTGTGATAGCGGCCATTCTTTGTGGAGTGAGATGAAATCTCAGTGTTTGTTTTCATTTGCATCTCTTGAATGACCAGTGATGTTGAGCATTTCTTCATATGCTTCTTAGCTGCTTTGACTTCTGCCTCTGAAAAGTGTCTGTTCATTTCAGATGCCCATTTTTGAATTGCATCTTTGAACTTGAGGAGGCTGATCTGTTTAAGTTCTTTATATATTGTAGATAATAGCCCTTTGTCTGATAAACAGCTACTAAAGACTTTTTCCCATGTTGTTGGTTGTCTTTTGGCAGTGCCGATATATTGCATTTTTTCGTCCATTCATCTGTTGACCGACACTTCCAAAATGTACCTATTCTGAGTTGTGCTGCTATAAACATGGGTGTGCACAAGTGACCGTAATGCGATGTCTTTAGCGCTTTAGATGTCTAGGAGGGGAACAGCTGGGTGGGAGGGAATTTCTAGCTGTAGGTTTCTGAGGACTTCATATTGATGCAAGTAGAGCTAGTTTACACCCCTGACAGGGCAGCGGAGCCTCGTCCTCTCACCTCTGACGTCTAGGCCCACAGGTCCCTCCCAGCTGCCAGACCTCTCACCTCAGTCAGGACTTTTCCCCTTCAAAGCCGCTCCTTGGCACAGTCCCCTCAAAAACACACATCTTCACACTCCAGTGCACGTACAAAATGTGCAACCTCATACTCAGCTCCTCACCTAGAAAATGAGGACAGAACCAAGTTCTCTGCGATCTAGTGCTGAAGGCACTGAGGCTGCTGAGTGTTTTCACAGTCGCATCTCAGTTGTGGGAGGGAGATGATTGAGGAAACAGGGCCATGGGTGTCCAGGGCCAGTGAGTGTGGATGAGAGGCCGTAAGGAGACTGGACACCAGAAGTTGTGGTTGTATCAGTCAAGATGGACAAAGGCCATCACTACAGAAGACACCGTTACTGAATCCTTGCCTGGTAAAAAGGCACCAGAACTGTAGATGTGGGTCCTCCCTTGGCCAGAGCAGTCATCTGATGAAAGGGAATATCTAAAATGAGAGAGAGAAGTCATGGAGGAACACATGCTCCTCAGCAGGGTGTTCAGACATGGAAACCAGCAGACAGGCATCAGGCTTCAGCTCTGGCATTGATCAGATGAACTTAAATGTTTGCAGACACATTTCATCCAGAGCGGGAAGCAAAGTAAAAGATATGCTTCACAGCAGGACTGGGAAGTTCTCAGAAAGACTGCATATCAAGCCACAAAAAAGTCTCAGCAATTCAAGAAAATCAAATCCAAATCATGTATCGTTTTGCAGCACAGTGGAATGAAGTTAGAAATCAACACCTAAAGGAAATTCAGAAATAATAAAAACACACAGAAACTTAACAGGGTGCTATGGGAGGGACAAAACTCCCAAGACGGAAAAAAATATCAAGAGAGAAATTAAAAACTCTCTCAAACAAACGGAAATAGATAGACAATACCCTGAAACTCAGGAGGTAAAAGCATAACTAAGAGGAATGAGTTCAGCAATTAAACAAAAATTGAAGAGAAAATGAAAAATTTCAAGGAATCAACCCAATGATGTATCTCAATGAAGTAGGAAACAAAGAAAATGAAACTCAACGTTAGTAGAAGAACAAAATTCACATCAGCAGCAAGTGACAGGAAGGCTAAATATCTATGTAAAATACAAAATCTAAACAGGAAAAACAAAGAAGACCAAAAAAAAAAAGAAAACAAAGTAATGGATGAGAAAGACATTGCAACTGGCAGCACAGAATTATAATGGGACATTGTGAGCAGCTGATTTCCCCCAATTGGAAACCAAGGAGAAGTGGGTGAATTTCTGTCATGTATCACCTTCCAAGACAGAACCACAAATAAACAGGAAACCTGAACAGAATGAAGATAAAGAACGAGACTGAATCAGTAAAAAAAAAAAAAATCTCCCTAAGGGCTAGGGATTTAGCTCAAGTGGTACTGCACCAACTTTGGATGCACAAGGGCCCAAGTTCGATCCCCAGTACTCAAAACAAAACAAAACAAAACAAAACAAAACAAAACAAAACAAAACATCTCCCTAAAATAAAAGTCCGGCTCCAGAGGGGCTCCTGAGAACTTTCACAGAACTAAGTGAAATTCCCTTCTAACTATCCCAGAAAAACAGAGGATACTTCCATGACCTTGATACCAAAATTTAAACAAAGCCATTGTAATGAGAAAATATAAAGGACACACAGGCCAATGGAACAGAGTAGAGATACCAGAAACAGGCACTGGGAAAAGACAGGTTCTTCAGTAATGACACCTGAGGAACTAAGTAGCTCTGTGTAAAGAATCAGCTGTTTAGCCCTGTCTCTCTCCCTACACAAAATTCCATTCACAGTGGGCTAAAGATCTAAAATGTAAGGTCTCAAACTCAAGCTACTCAAGGAAACATAGGAAAGTGCTTCAGTATAGACTAGGACGTTTTGGCTACATCTTCAGAGATACAGACAACAGAAGCAAAAGCAGAGATACTAAGAAACTTCTGCACAGCAAACAAAACAAGTGAAGAGAAACCAACGTAAAGGCAGGTTGTGTTGCAAACTGTTCATCCAACAAAAGCTTCATACCCAGAATTTATAAGAAACTGAAGAAAATGCAATAAGCTATGAAAAAGCCCTAAATAGTCTAATTTAAAAGTGGGAACATAGGGGCTGGGAATTTAGCTCAAGTGGTACTGTGCCTTCCTTCTAAGCACAAGGACCAGAGTTAGATCCCTGCTACTGAAAAAAAAAAAAAAAAAAAAAGGAACATGATCTAAGCAAACATTTCAAAAGTAGGAATAAAAATGGAAACTATATATCCATCACAAGATGAATGGATAAAGAAAATGCAGTATTTACACACAACAGAGTACTACTGTGCCAGAAAGAAGGGCAAATTTGAGTCTTGTGTGGGAAAATGGTTGCACCTGAAGACTGTAATCTTAAGTAAGACAAATCAGACACAGAAGTTTAAACATTGCATGGTTCTCCTTATATGAGAAACCCAAGTTATAAATAAAGAGCAAAATTAAAGATAAACAATAGGAAGTAAGGAGACAGATATTTCTCAGAGAGGAAAAGTATCAGGAGGTGGAGACAGGGAAGCAAGGGGGAAAAAAAGTGGAAGAGGAGCTAAGATGTGTCGTGGAGCTGCACCAGCCCCCGACAGACAGCATAGGCACTATATGTATCTCAAGTATGGACTAGCAAAAAAGCCACCTGGCTCCCTTTCTTGATTTTTAAACTCTGAATAGTAGTTTTGCAAAGCAGCTAAAACTAAACCTATGAAGAACATCCTGACTGAGTTGGGTGAACTTTGCTGCGCTGTGTCAGCCAGATGGGCTTGGGCTGCACAGGGTCAGTGGAGCCCACTGCCATGTGTGTCTGGGTGTTGTGCAGGGTGACCCTACCTGGGGTCTGTGTCTAGCCCCACCCTGTCTGTTTCCTGCTCTGCTTCCTGCCCGCCATGAGCTGAGCAGTGCTGCTCCCCATGCCCTTCTGCCATGATGCTCCTGCCTCAGAGCAGCTGACCATGGACTAAGCCATGAACTGTGAGCCCCATATACTCCTCTTCCTTCAAGTGGGTGTCACATATTGTGTCCCAGCAAGAGAAAGCTGATGGAGGCACTTACTCTTCTTCAGCATGCACTTGCTCCAAACAGGAAGTCCTTTCTTGATATCACCATATTGCTTGTGATCCAATCAGAGAAAGGCCTAAACCCTGGCTCCTCTTGGCAGTGGGTGAACCACAAATCAGCCAGCACAATCCCACCTTGGGGAGGACGGTGGTCTGCATTCCATCCCTGGAGGCCCTTAGACAGGAGGTCTAGGGATTGCAGTGCAGCTTCCTCCCACTATGCCCTCTTGGAGCATCAGTATTAACTTTTACTGATCTTCAAAAATCTTCATAGGGAGACAAAACTCAATCTCCAAGCACTTCCAGGATGGTGTGGCCTTTACTAGGCTATAAGCTCATGCATTTATGTTCAGTTCTAACCCTAACCCTTACCTACATAGCCCCAAGGCAGTGACCTGAGATTTCAGCCTGACTATCCCTGCCTCTCAAGTGACTCATCAGAGGGAGGGAGAAAGGTGTGTTAAACCTCTTCCGCAATTTCCTCTCGGAACCCAGGAAAAGTGAAGGTCACCAAAGCCCCCCCATCCCTCGACATGGAGGAGTCCCTGACAGAGCCCCAGATGCCCAGAGTGCTGCTCCCAGACTCGAGCACAGTGTGACAGCTGTGTCTCCCCCAGGCAGCAGTTCTCTGTTTCTTCACAGTTCCTTAGTTCTGTGTCCAGCTGCTGCTTCTTCATCTGAAAAGGCTCCTGAGACACCCGAATTCAGGACCAGGGGCACCAGTCTTCCTTACAGACCTCTGCTCGGACTCCAGGACATTCTGCTGCAGTGGACATGGTTAGATACCGGGTGGACACATGAGAGCCAGAAGTCAGGGGTGTCTTCCTGGCAGAGGGCCCAGCCAGTCAGCAGGACGGGCAGAGAGTCGTGTGCAGCTGGACCTCACACGCAGAGAATGTGAGAGCTAGCTCAGGGGGGAAGCGTGTGTGTCCGTGCATGCATGTGTGTGTGTGCCTGTGTGTGAATGTGACTATGAGGATGTGCAGGGTACAAGCGGGGGTTGTGAGGGCGACACCTCCAAGAAGAGGAGAGGAAAGGCCAGCCAGGTGGGCAGGAGTGAGATGGCATGGTCTTGGGTGCCACTCTAAGCAGGCACTGAAGCAGAAGGGAAGCATGAAATGATAGTCAGATGTGGGAGTGCACATCTGCAAGCCCAGCACTCAGGAGGCTGAGGCAGGAGGATTGCTGCAAGTTCCCCGCCAGCCTCAACTGCATAGTGAGACTCTGTCTCAAAAAAACTAAAAAGAAAAGTAGAATGCAAACTGACTTCCCTCATCCTGATCTCAGCAAGCTAATTACCTGCAGTCCAAGCGTGCACAGAACTGTGTTGTAGACCAGGCATACACAACTTCTTCTTCTGGGTCTGTCAGCAAATATGTTGATTTTCCTTCTTTCAGTGACTATTTGCCTGCATTACCTCTAGATAGGTGTGAAGGGAAGGAAGGCAGTACTATCATCCATGTCTAAGGACGTATGTTCTGGGCAAGGTGCTACATACTTATAGTCCCAGCATTAGAAGGCTGAGGCAGGAGGGATGAGAAATGTGAGCCCAGCCAGGAAAGTCTGTGACTTAGCAAGACACTGAAAGTAAAAAATAATTTTAAAAGAGTTCTGAGCATTTAGTTCAATGCAAAGATCTGGGTTCAATTTTTAGATTGAAAAAATAAAAGCAAAAACAGCAAAAATACTAGACATTTTACAAAGTATTGAAATATTTATTTAGAATATTTGTTTAAGCCTGTCAACTAAAAATAATAAAAGGATCTATGTAGAAATTCTAAGCATGTTCCACAGAGGGAGAAAAAAACGTCAAGATATCCAACAGTTTTGGTGGGTACTACCCTGATCGCAGCACTTTAGGAGGCTGAGACAGAAGGGTCTCAAATTCAAGCCCAACCTTGGTCATTCAGTAACTTACTGATATTTTGCGTGCCAAAAAAATAAGATCCAGGGATATAAAAGGCCTTGTTCAACCGTCAGTGGCAGGAATTGCCCAGGTCACCCAGGAGTCACAGGGAATTAAAGACAATAGGATTCTGCTGTTCCTTTGCCAGGCGACTTTGAAGGAAAATGGGTCTTCGTCTTACATGTCCCGCTTAGATTTTCTCTCCTCAGACAGCACCTGGAAATGCCCACCCGCTCTGCTCCTTGGTAGGCGACAGAGTCCTGAGCAGATCCTGTCCTGTGTCAGAATCTCTCTCCCGAGGTCCCCGCGCACCTGACTCAGGGAGAGCGTCCCAGGCCTGGGGTCACGTCAGCGCTCAGTTCTCCTGCAGCTGAAGCCCCGCCCCGCCCAGGGTGAGGGTCATCTGCAAGTGTGGAGCGGAGCCCCCAGCACCCCAGGCTGGCGTGACCTGTCGTGGCTTCCAGCTTGCGAGCCAGCTGGAAGAGAATCAGGTTGGCCAGCGATGAGTGTGATTTTTCAGGGAAGAAATAGAACATGCTTTTGCCAAAAGTCTCCCCTGGTAACCAGTGTGATTTAAATTGTATTTCCCAGCATTGCCAAAAGCCCCGAACCAGAAAATTCACTTAATTAGTAACAAAAACAAACAAACAATACCTTTAAAAGTGAGTATAATGCTTTAGAGAAAACAGAGCATGAAACCCAAAAACTTCTAAATAACTTCAATATTGCAAAGAAAAGATTTTCTTTCTTTTAAGAATGAAAAAACATTGCAAAGGAATTATTCAGCTTTGAAAAGGAGCCTTCCTGAGATTCAGACTGATGGAAAAAATGGAAAACAATGAATAGCTCCCAAAAGCTAAAGCTAAGTGGGATTGTTCAAAATCTCGTTCCTGTATTTCTAACATTTTTTAAAAATAAAAATTAAAGGGCCGGAGGGTTAGCTCAGTGGTTCTGGCGCCTGCCTTGCAAGCGCAAGGACCTGAGTTTAATCCCCGGTAACCACATATAATGCTGAGCGTGGTGGCTCACGCCTGTAATCCCAGCTCTCGGGAATCAGAGAGGGGAGGATTGCTGAGTTCGCGGCGGCTTGCCTGGGCACCATAGTGAGCTCAGGGCCAGCCTGAACTACAAAGTGATACCCTGTCTCCAAAAAGCAAAAAATAAAAAAAATAAAAATTAAGCTCTGAAACTAGGGTCCTCACGTTGAAAGATTTTTCCAAGCCTCTTTCTTCCAGATTTTAAAATTTATTGACAGCATTTCACTAAGTTGCTAAGTTTCCCAAGTCAAGCTTCAATTTGTCATCCTCCCACCTCAGCCTCCCAGAGTACTTGTATTACAGAAGGGAACCACCACTCCCAGCTGGTCTTGTATCTTCAACTTCCTTGGAAGTTAATGCAAAGGGTTAAGTTTATTTTGAGGACACATGAGTGGATTTGTAAGTCACATTTATCACTGAATAGATGTATGTATTTGTCAATGTTATTGTCGCTGCACATCAGTTGAGGTCCTTATACCACACAGTGTGCAAGTTTCTCCCAGCACGATGGCGGGTTTCTATAGCACATGGCTGAGCACATCTCCACGTCACCTTGTAGGACACGATGATTCCGACGGTGCCAAACGCGAGCCGCATGTCTCTCCCCACTGCAGAAGCTCCTGCACAGCGCACTGCAAACTGTGGATGGTTACTCATCACACGTTAGATTTTCTAATCTCCTGCTCACTAGAACTGCAGAGAAACTGAGAAATAGGAAAGAGACAGAGACAAAGAGACAGGGAGACACAGAGAGAGAGAGAGAGAGAGAGAGAGAGAGAGTCCTGTTCTAAGTCGAGCTCATGGATCAAGATTTCTACATGTGCCATAGATATCTGATGTTTAAACCACTGTCTGACAGTGTAGGAGGCAGAGGCAGAAGGACTGCCCATGTGAGCAGAGCCTGGGCAACTGAGTGATTTGCAAGGCCATCTCTCAACGTAAAAAGTAAAAAGGGCTGGGAGGTAGGTCATTGCAAAGACCATGAGTTCAGATCCTAGTTGCACAAAAATAGAAACATAAACAGATGGCTAGTTACATACATAGCTGTCTAGCTAGATAGGCAGATAGATAGAAATGTAGATAGATGCACAGATACATAGATGTACTGTTACTGGATACACAGATACTTAGAAAGATACATAGAGACAGTGATATTAGACAGATACAAAGATTCATAGAAAATCCACAACACATTGCTAGCAGAGAGATAGGTAAAGACATACATAGATAGGTGCATCATGGGAGGCACAGATACATGGATAGACACGTAGGCGATGGGTAAGCAACACCACATCGGCAGCTCAGGAAGAAAGGCCCTGCAGGGAGAGTGCCGTGGAAGACGCGGCCTTGTCTTTTACACAGAAGGAAAATGAACCCTCCCTCTGAACCCAGGTCCCTGGCCGGCCCTCCCCAGCACTACAGTTCCACTGTAGTAACCTGAGGACAGTCTGCCCCGACCCAGCCTCTGTGGTTCTCATCACACCGGAGTCCTAGGACGGGCTGACCTATGACACAGGTGTGCAAGATGGAGCCAGCAGACGGGGGACAGAAAGGCCACTGCGGAGACTGTCATCCTGGGGCTCAGTGCTCAGACACTCTTCTCCATGCCCCAGGCCTGTAGGGCTTCATGAAGAAGGAAGACCCATTGCCCGGATCTCCGAGGCTGTCCGCTGTGACTGACTCAGGAGGAAGGCCCGCAGGATGTCTCCGCGGTCACAAGCCCCACTCAGCTCGGTCTGGGTTCTGACACACCCTGTCTGCTTCAGAGAAAAGAGGGAGCCAGGCGAGGCCCGGGCTCTCGGGGAGCGATCCAGGCCAACCCACAGGCCTGAGCGATTGCAGGGATCACAAGTCAGACTCGCAACGGGAAGTGCTTCTAAAGCAGCCCTTTCCAGAGCTGCCTTTCTGCTGCCTGTGCTGCCCCAGCAGCGCAGCTCTGGTTACAGGGATGCAGGCTCCGAAAGCCGCAGCCAGGGCCTCGGGACCTGCTCCAGCATCCATCTGAGCGAGCGCTTCTCCGGGGAGCCAGGGCGGGGCGAGTGTGTGTTCCAGCTGAGGGCCATTCCGGTTTCTTCCAGGACAGACTCTGCAGAAACCCAGGAGCCTTATCACTCGTCTCATCCTTCCAGGGCCTGGTGTCCTCCTCTGTAACTGTTCCATGAACCCCAGAAATTCCCTTTTGGGGTCTCTTGCAGCCCCTTCCCTCACATGATCTTAACAGGAAAGGGGACATGAGAGGGTTTCTTAGTCTTTAGGGTCCTCCACACATGGGGGCTGTAGCCCGAAAGACCTCAAAATAATTTTGTGCCTATTTTAACATTTTCAAAGTGCTTCTGGGAAGCGAGGCTTACAGAGATTTAAAAGCCTTCATCGGTACAGGTTTGCAGTGCATGATGGCTGCTGTCTTCACAGGTGCGTGTTGCGTGCGTGTCACAGTCCAACCCCTTCTATTTAAGTCCCAGTTTCTTCCCCATCTCTTGATTCCCTTCTCAAATGCTCAAGGTCCACACTGGTAGTTTTTCAAAATAAATAAGCCAGCGCAAAATAAAAGAAAGATAACACCAATAGAGAGATGAGAGTTTTCCTGAATGGGAAAGAGATCAAGAGAAGGTGGGAGGGGAGCGGGGTGGGGAGGGGTGACGAAGGGTGAAGATGTGTGACTCCCACGTACCAGTTCCACGCACAGAATGGAAACACCATGACTGCACACGTGTACTTGTGCAAGTAGATAAATAAGCTGGGTAGCATGGCACACCCTCTTAATCCCAACACTCTGGAAGGCTGAGGCAGGAGGATCAAATGTTTGAACAAGTCAGGGTAGGCCTGAGTCAAAGTAAGGAAAGGGGTGGAAACGTAGCTCAGTTCAGAAGTCCTGGGTTCATGCGCCAGTCTCAGAAAACAAGCAAATGGTTGTGTAATGGATTAGGAAGGCCCTTTGCTTTACAAACTGATGTACAATTTATATTTATTACATATAAAATATGGATGTATTTAGATTAGTATTTTTATATGTAAAGTGTTTATATTTTTTAAATTGAATTCTTTATTGGTACACTGCATACATCTCACACTCACAGATAACATTGGGGAATTTGTACCAATATACGACACAGTCAATTCTCTTTTTTTTTTTTTTTTTTTTTTTGCTTTTTGAGACAGGGTCTCGCTTTGTAGTTCAGGCTGGCCCTGAGCCCACTATGGTGCCCAGGCAAGCCGCCGCGAACTCAGCAATCCTCCTGTCTCTGCCTCCCGAGTGCTGGGATGACAGGCGTGAGCCACAACGTCCGGCATTATGGTATTCGGTGTTGATTGCTGGTGGGCGTGTCTCCACGCCCAGCATTATATGTGGTTACCGGGGATTGAACTCCGGACCTTGTGCTTGCGAGGCAGGCACCAGAACTACTGAGCTAACCCTCTGGCTGTCAATTCTCATTTTTACCCACATCCCTATCCACACCTCCCCACCCTCTATATACATGCTCTTTTATTTTCTTTCAGAATCATATCTATTCCTTCCCCTCATTACATCCCCACACCAAATTTCCTTTGGAAATTTCCCATTCTGAAAAGATTGTCATACTACTAGAGCTCATTTGTAAAGTGTTCATATTTTTATTATATACAAACTATGGGTATTTATATTTGCATTCACTGTATGTAAGTATGCATATTTATTTACACATAAATTTTTCATATAAGCAATCATGTATAAATTCTATAAATCTATATCTGAAGACTACCGTGAAGTCAGAACAGTGTATGTAAGGCCCCCTTTGAAACCAGGAAAACCCACCCATCAACTTCTGGTTCTGTCTCTGTGCCCCTCCTCATGTCCGCAGGTCAGAGAGAGAAGCAGGAAGCAGCCACCGCCTCACGCAGTGGGGTCACAAAAGCTGCACTGGCAGAACGTGGCCTGTGGTCAGTGGCCCATGGTCCGTGGTCTGTGCTGCCTCCCGGGGCCCTGAGGGTCATGTACAGCCTGTGAATGGGCATCTATAAAGAGCTGATCACATGTGTCCACACTATAGTGGCTCAGCCTTCCTTGAATAGCAACTGTATTATTCTCTCATGAAGACAGGAAATGGAGAAACAGAGAGAAACAGGAAGAGAAGCGAGTCACAGGCAAAGCTGGCATGAACAGCCTGGTCCTCCCGGATTGAAGCAGCCAGTGGCCACGCTCACCAGAGCAGCTCCACCAGGGCTTCCTCACCTGTGAGGGTGCCCACAGGTTGCTGGGCTTTGAACTAGATGAGTTTAGGAGCCAGTGACCTATCTGGAGCCGTGGCCTCGCCTGGTCCCAGTTCTCACAGCCACCTGTCCCTTCGGCCCTAGCACTTCGGTCCCTGCAGTGCAAATCCAGCATCTTCCAGCCCCTGGAACAAAGAGCTTTCAGGAAAAGCCAGAGAAGAGGGTAAGAGGGGTGCGTGGTACCTCGGGAGGGTGTTGGGGAGGGTCTGGGGCTGGTGGCAGAAGATCACCCCAGGAGGGGCCGACACCACGGAAGGCAGAGACAGGATCTGGGAGATGCCTGAGGTGGGGCAGCTTTTTCTGCTGTGGGAAGTGGGTGACCAAGTCAGCAGGCTGATTAGGAGCCCACTGTCACCGAGGAGGGCCTCACGGCCCCACGCAGGGCCTGAGCAGCAGCTGTGTGGAATCTTAACACAACCTCTATGAAGCTATCGGGCCACATGGAGAACCATAAATATCTCCACACCCTGAGTTTATTCTAATTGCTTTTAATTTTATTGTGTTTTGCTTTGTTTTGTTTTGTTTTTGGTCTTTTAGCACAGAGTCTCACCATGTAGTTCATCCTGACCTTGAACTCAGTACATTGCTCAGGCTGGCCTCAAATTCAAGGTGATCCTCCTGCCTCAGCCTTACAGAGAACTTTGATGGTAAACATGAACTGTAAGTGCTCCCTGTCCCCCCTTTTACTTGGCACTGGGGACTGAACCCAGGGACTTCATAGTGAGACACATTTCCAGCCCCTTCAGTCCTCTTCTAAATATGAGATGGGGTGTTATTAAGTGGCTATGTTGCCCAGGCAGGCTCACAGGTGCTACACTCCTGCCTCAACCTCCTTTGGAGGGGCTTGGATTCCACTCATGAAGACTTTAATGACAGCCGATTCCCCAGAGCCCCTCTGGAGTCCCGCCACAGGACCTGGGGTAGAGGGCGCAGGTGCCCCGACATAGTCCCGCGGAAATCTCCACAGGGACACGAGTTGGCGGCTGACATGCAGGACGCCTCCTTCTCCCTTCACCTGAGCTTGTCCTTTATTCTTCTGTTGTCTGCACGTCCTTAATGGGTGGGCTCACTGCCCAGACCACCGGCTCCTCCGGGGAATCCGAGCTGCTGTGCGGCCTCCTCTCGCATAGCTCTGGGTGGGGCTGTCATCAGATTTTCCACGAAAGGGGGTTTGCTGCCCAGGGCTGGGGGACCCTAGCTGAAACCCCTGCTGCTCACAAGGCGCGAGGCCCACAGAGAGCCCGTGGGCTGTCCTTGTACTGCAGATGGCCCCCCACTCACCCCCTGTGTGGCCCCGGCTTTCCTGCAGCTGCAGGAGGTCTGGCGCCCAAACCCTCCACTCCCCGTAGCCGCGGGCGGAGGGTCTTATCAAAGCCATCCACTGCCCCAGGACTTAATTTAGTTGTCTAACTCAACACCACAATGGCTCTTTCATGCAGCGTCTGTGTACTGTAACGCAAATAAAAGCAAGTGAAACCCTATCACAGAGAGGGAGCGGGGAGACCGGCTCTGAGTGTTGGGGCGAGAGAGATCATTTGTCTTCCGGTATCTCGAAACCGTGAGGGAAGGGTGGATTCCCAGCACCACGTCACGATGGGGGAAGAGGAGATGCGTGCGGTCATCGGGCTCAGACTCCGCATCGGGTGGGGCTCAGCCCTTATCTCAGCATCCAGCCACTCTCAGCTTGCACGGATTTCTAAAAGCACTGAAGCCTGGTTTCCCACAACGCCCAGCGCTGTCTCTTTACTGGGAGCAGCTCACGTTGCTGGCAGGCCCGGCAGGCGCAGAGCTGAGAGCAGGGTGCGGCAGAGGCACCAATGGGCTTGGAACCCTGGAAAAAGGGGGTCTGTAGGGTGGGGAAGCTTGAGGCAAGGCGGGGTGAGGCTCCGTCTGAGCTGGCTGTCCACATCTAGATGTCTTCCTGAGAGGGCTCCAGGCCTCACGTGACAGCGATCCACCGCACTGGTGTTTACAGGAGCCAAACCTCAGAAGCAGCCCGTGTGCTCATCAAAAATTGAACAGGAAGCTGGGCGTGGTGGTCACGCCTGTAACCCCAGCACTCGGGAGGCAGAGGCAGGAGGATTGCTGAGTTCGAGGCTTGCCTGGACTACTTAGTGAGCTCAGGGCCAGCCTGAACTACAAAGTGAGACCCTGTCTCAAAAAAAAAAAAATTTGAACAGGTAAAGGAAGTATGGTGTTTGCACATAGTGGAGCACTACTCTGCCACGAAGATGGAAAGATCTGATCATTTATGGGGCAGCATTTGCACCCAGAGACCATCATGTTCAATGGAACAAACTGGACACACAACCTTCAACATCACCTGGTTTCTCTTGTATGAGAAATGCAATATACAAATAAATTAAGAAGCACAATGAAAGACAGATAATAAGAAAAACGAAAAGAGATGTTTTGGAAATGCGAAGAGGACCAAGGTGGGGTAGGAGAGGGAAGGGCGTGTAAACAGAGGAAAGATGTGTTAGCTCGTGCCACACGGTCCACAGTAATGTCACCCTTAGACCTGCTGACGTGGGCTCATGAAATTAAAACTTTACAAATAAACTAGCACCAATCTAAGATTTATATGTTACCATCATGATCCCCCCTCCAGGCTGGAACTATCGCAGAGGGGTGATCTACAGAGCTCTCCTTGTTCCCAACCGGATGGCATCAGGGGACTGGGGCCACACACTTTCAAAATGAGCCAAGGAGAATGACCCGCCCCTTTCAAAGCACAGACCTAGTCAGCCTTGGTATTTCTGAAATCAGACAGAAACGGAAAACCGGAGATGCCCCTTTGCAGCAGTTAAGTCAGCTCTGAGGTCCCTGGCAGGTAAACTGCTGACCCGCAGTGAACCCCTCTCCCTCCCGCAAAAGCAGACTCTGAAAGAACCCACCTGGCAGGTGGTATTACGGTGCCTGGACCTGGTCCTGAATCTCTGAAGTCAGAAGATGTAACCCCGAGCCTCACACATCAGGAAGAGGCAAAACTCCCGCAGACCCAGGTTGGATCCTCCCGAGCGGCCGGGAGGTGGTGCAGAGACTGAGCTCTTGAACACTTTGAATTTTGCACCTGGAGAAAAGAATGAATGAAGAGGAATAACAATTCCCTTCCTTGGATAATTCCTTTGATCTATTTCTACCTAGAGTTAAAAACAAAAACTCCTGGAATGTCAACTCTCCCATAAATCATAGCAATTTTATTGCCTAGAATAACTCCAAAATGCTGGCTTGTGTAAATTAATACAAGTCCTCTCTTTTTCTGACACGAACCTCTTTATCTACCCATTTTCCCATCACCGAGCAAACCTGCTTAACAATCATCTGCTAGAGGTTGAAAAGTGCTGAGGTTTCGGGGAATTGTATGAGAGAGTCAGCTATTCATGATTTCTCTCTGTAAGCTTTGTAGACTGATTAGATAAAATGGATGGAACAAAAGATTAAGAAAATTGACAAATACATACTTAGAATAGACAATTGATTAATAAAGATATAAATAGTTAAATTACACAGAATATAAAATAAGTCTGAGCTGGGCATGGTGGTGCCCATGTGAGGCCACAACTCAGGGAGAGCAATGAAGCCCAGAATGTCCCGACCACTCAGGGGACAAGGGCTGGAGCCTATATGCTGATAGTCTCTGGAGTCTGCAGTGAATTCCCTCAAGCTGACCACAAGAGGAGGCCCTGGACTTTCTGAGCATCAGAACCTGTGGAATCTTAGATCTGCTACTTTCCAGGTTCCAGCGTTGGGCTCCAGACTCAGCCCTGCACCCCCTTGCTCTGCAGGGTCCAGTGTCTCTGGCCTTCTGAGTGCCACTTCTGGAGCTGCCATCTGCTTCTGTTTCTGCTCCCTTCCCAAGACCCCCGTGATGACTTCCAGCAAGGAAGGGCCCATAGGAGTCGCCGTCCATCTTCCCAGCCAGTCCCTTGGGTCAGCAGGATGTTGTGTGGATTCTGGATCTTCTGTCATGGACACAGAAGACCCCCTAAGGATGGGTGAGGCTGGACTCCTGTGTTCATGCGGTATATTTGGGGGTTTGCTGTCCATTCCCCTCACTGAGGGTAGACGGGACAGGAAGGGTCACAGGCTGTGATCAGACCCCAGGAGGGTCCCACCACTCACTGTGCTGGGCGGTGGTGGCCACCATGGAGACAGGTTGTCAAGAGCTTCAGCTGCACCATGGCCTTCCCAGTTCCAATGGCCTGGGGTTAGAGAGGCCATGTGCAAGGGGTACCTAGAAACAAGAAATAGGAGTGGGAAGAAAACCCAAGCAGCCAGGCCAGGGACTCTCAACAGATGGGAGTCCAGCCAGAGGCTCCCCCAGCTCTGTGCATCACCACGCAGCTCAACCACGTGGAAATAGCTACTCTTTAGCACCCGGGGATCAAGAGTCCCCGAGTCCTCCCCACAGGCAGGAAAACCTGCAGGCTCCACCCCTCTGTGATGTGGTGCTGTTTCTACAGGGCCTAACACACCCGCCCACATCTCTAAACCATGTCTGAATCCCTCATGTCTGATCCCATGGAGACGCCACATGAGTAGTCTTGCGTGGTAGATGCTGTGTCAACAGGTGCCACGCTGCATGGTTTGGGGTAAAATGACAAGCTGAGGTCCTGCACAGCTCCATACTTGCCGTCACATGCTTCAGACTGTGGCTGGCGGAGCCAGGGCCCGCAAGACTGACACAGAGGCCCTGCAGTGCACGCTCCATTCATGTGTTACACACGGCTCTGCATGTGTGTGAAATGCTCCAGTAGTGCTGGCCACACGTGAGCTGATGCTTCCTGACAGGGCTGAGGGGCTGGAGAAAGGCGGAGGAGAGTCTGGTACGAGGAGCATGTGTGAGCCGAGCACCGTTTCTCCCTGAGGAGCGCAGACTTTCTCTTTCGTTTTTCACTCTGTCCAGTTACTTTTCCTGCCAAGTCCCAGCTCAGATCCAGGCCGGAGGGCAACAGCATCTAGCAGGAGCCTCCCAAACAGACTCCCCGGAGGGTCCCTGTGGCCACTCTCATACACCATGCTGAGCCCTGGGTCCTGAAGCCAGGAAGCTGCCCCTCAGGAAAGTGTCTCCACATAGCTCCTCTGAGTATAAAGCGAGCTTGATAGTGAGTGGCCCTCTGTGCCCTCAGGGTCCAATCTCCCCAGTTACCCTGGGAAGTCAGGTTTCCTGGAAGAGATGGCCCTGCTGTCTGGGCCAGAGCCCTGGAGCAGATTGCGGAATTACCATTAGAATGTAGCCCTCCATGGCTGCAGGCAATGGGAGCAGAGTCGGAAAGCATATGTCCCCAGCACGAGACATCAGCTTCATACGAAACCGTGAAGTGGAAATAAGCCAGGGGTGGGCAGCAACTGCTAACTGCTCTGTCTGCTCACGTCTCTACAGCGCGCCATATGTCCGGGCAGTGCTCAGAGAAGGGCCAGCCCTTCACTTCAGCAGGCTGAGAGTGTTTGCCAGAGGCCATGAAACTGGGACTCAGAGGACGCCTCCACCTCACCTGTGCACGTGGTCAGACTCTGGTTGGAAGGGGAACGGCCCTCCGCGTGGATCGGTGGAGGTGGGACCATGTGAGCTTAGAGTGAAGAGATGCTTCTTAAAGCTCCTGGTTGTCTAACCCTGGAGGTTGAATATGTGACCTCAGAGTGGAAGAGAATTTGAAACACAGAAAGCAGTGGGTGATATTGAATTAGCGCCAGCCTGATTAGCACCCTCAAATAGGGCCCTGCATGGCTGCAGAAAAGTCAGGATCAGGGCTCCACTCAGGACAACCTCGGCTCTGGTGGCCAAGGCTCTGGAACAGCAGGATGGGACGGAACAGCACCAGCGGGAACATCAGCACAGCCCCATCTCCGAGCAGGGCACACAGGGGGCACTGCCCAGGGTGAGGCTGGTCTTCAAAGGACCTCACAAGGGGCAGCCACCATGATGGATTTCACATAATGTGGGTTTGCAAGGCACAGGGCTCTCCTGCTCCATTTTCACAGAGTCACAGTGTGGCATCCGTTGCCACAGTGAGTCTTCCCACCTGCGCAGGTGCACAGCCTGAGTATCCACTTGCACACAACTTTGTGTCAGTCTTTTTGCAGTACATGGTATTTACAGTGGCTGCATGGACATGCCACGTCTTAGCTCCTTTTCCAGACTCTATCCTTCCCTCCCTCCATCTCTTCACACACTTCCCATTTGAGAAGATCTGTCTCTCTCCTCTCCAGTATCTGTCTTCTTTTTCACTCTCTATCAATACTTTGGGTGTCTCATGTAAAAGAAGCCACGTGGTGTTCAAGCTTGTGCATCTGGTTTATTTCATGGTCTCCCTCAAGTTTATCCTTCCTCACAGCAGAGCAGTATCACACAGATTTAAAGGGTACACTGAGATCTAAATCCAGGATTCCTGATCTGGATTCTGTACTAATTCCACCAACACCACAGTACTTACTAAAGCAAAACAACGGGCTGCATGTGTGGCTATTCTTACACAAACTACAAAGTTTCCGATTTAAAAATTCCACACGTTTTCAACGTATGTTATGTTATAGGCCATAGAGTATGTGATTCCTATAACTTTACCTCTGAACTATGAGCCTGAAATTAACAGGCCAAAAACACCTGTGTCAACTAGACTGCAAGTGTGATAGTCACAGGGTTTTCTGGTCATGAACCGCTGGAGTGGATGGTAGAGAACAGGTCAGGTGCTCCACCTCCTCCTCCACCAGCCACCCTGCCGACCCAAACCACACTGGGCACCACCTTGCCCAGCAATGGCTTTGACAGTGGCCCATGTTTGCAGACCCTCCGGCATGTCCTCAGCTCTGGCCTGCCTGTCAGCACACCTGAGTGACCCCGCTCATGGTGAAGCTAGTTCCAGCAGGGAGTGGGGACCACAGGGTCCCCTGTTAGAGCAGGGCCCCAGGTCCACTCCCACCATGTGCCAACATGAAGCCACAGTGAAGGTCGGCACCATCGAAGGGGTCCAAGAGGAATCTTTTAAAACAAAATTTGGCTGTACTGAGCACTGAGCCCAGGGCCTTTGCCCTGACCCACATCCAGCCCCTTTTACATTTTGGGATAGGATCTTACTAAGTTGCCTGGGTTGGGCCCAAACTTTCATCTTCCTGCCCAGGCTCGAGAGCAGAGGTGTGTGTGCTGCCCCTGCTGAGGAGGGTGCCAAGTGCTGCAGTATCTACGCGATCCTCTCCCTGCCTGGACTAGATACAAGTAAAGCAGGAATGGCTGGGAAGAGGGGGACAGACTCACTCTACAAGCACCACTGCTGGTTCACGCTCAATCACTGTCTCCTTCCTGGAGGGCTCGGGAGCAGCAGGCGAGACAGACAAGATGGCAATGATGAAGGTCCCGCCCTGCTGCGCGGTGCCCAGTGGGAGTCGGGAGCGGTCCTCAGGCTCCTGTGCACACTTCAGTGCTCTGGCTGCTGCATGCCCAGGCCTCACACAAAGGCTTCTACTCTCCTTCTCTGCTTAGAAAACTGAGACAGGATTTGGATGACCAGGCAGAGGGAGCGAGTCTCTTGGGAAACCTCAGGACTTGCTGCAGCTGCTGGGGACGGCAACGCTTCCCAAGGTCAGGTCTGGGCCAAACAGGAGACGTCAGGGCCACACAGAGCCCGACACAGCCCAGGAGAAGCGGGAGTGCTCAGTGCAAGCAACAGAAGGACCCTGGGTAGGAAGCAAAAGCGACAGAAAATAACTGCATTCAGCGAACCATAAAAGCCTTCCTTCCATGAACAGAAGGGGAGTTCCTAAATGGAGTTTTTTTGCTCCTCACAGTAAACACGTCAGTGAAGTACTCTTCACAGTGGGGTCAAATATACGTGACTGCTCATAGCTTTGGACCACACCACATACATGTCAGGGAAGGCAGCTCAGACAGAGTGTCGCAGTTCCCAGTGTCCTGGCTGTGGCAGTGGTTGGGGTCCCCATGGACCGGGGCTGATGACCATGCTTGGGTCTCACAGACATTTGTGGGCAGAAAAATGTGGCTTCCCACGCACACCCCCCCAAGCTGTCCTTGTTCAGCATCATCCTTTCCACTCTGCAGACTTGATGAAACTACTGAACTCAGACACGATGGTGTATTTCACAGTCAGGTGGTAACCCTGTTATTCTCCGGCTTTTTCAGTTAGTAAAGTGGTGCAAACTAGTTTATGAGGAGTGTGGGGAGGACACCAGGCAACAGGGGGTGGGAGAGAGAAACTTCAAGGCCCACAAGTTTGTACTTTGAGCACTTAAACCAAATGCCTCATCACACGCGTAATGAAGAAGTTTATAAATTAACTCAGGCTGAGCTTGAGGGTGCCCTGTGCGGTGGGGAATTTCAGTGTCACTCTGAGCCGTCTCCGGGCAGGAAGCCTGATCGGATCTCAGATGTTCTCTGCACGGGCTGCCTTGTAGCCCTGCTGCCCGCCCCGCAGAGAGAGCGCGACTGTGCCTGCCTTCTCGAAGCTGGGGACACATCCCTGGGTCCTGACTTCAGATTCCGATCTGCTACTTGTCACCTGCTCTCTAGCTTGGCTCCCAGTCTGTCAGCAACTGCAGGACTCGCCACCGGAGTTTGCTATAGTGCGCAGGCAGCGGAAGCACGTCACGCTCGCCCCACAGGGCTGGGAGGGGACTCGGCTCCCCGCCCCTCGGCATCCCAGTGGGGTGTGCCGCACCCGCCTGCTTCCTGCCAACCTCTGGCTCTGACTGCGCTCCGAGCACCAAGCTGCTCCAGGCCTTCACACAGACCCAGTATCTGCGGATGTGAATCAGATCAGCCAAAGTCTGATGGGGTCAGGAGCTGTTATGAAGCCAAGGAGAGCAGAGAAGATCTCCAGAAAGCCACTGGCAGAGGCCCAGTGTCTAGAATTCTGTGGGACCGGAACCTCCCACCTCTGCCTGAGTCGAGCTTGATCCTGGGACAGATGGATGATGGTGAGCGATGCAGAACTCCCCACCCTGGTGACAATGACTCTCGCCACGACCGACTGTGCAGAGAGGCGTCTGGCGCAGCAGCCGCTGTCTTCTGAGTGGTTTCAATGCTCCCGCCAAGGGCTGAAATTGAGCAATTTGCTGTAATTCAGAGAGAAGGAGTGAATGAATGTGAGCCTCACAGAAAATTATAGATTTTATTTGAAGGTAAGATTTCACATCTCTAATCAAGGCTTAAAAATCTGAATTAGGATAAATTGTGTCATGATTATTTTCTTACAAGGGAACAGAGTAGTTTCTAAAGCACCTACCGTTCCCCTTTGATGCTTTCAGAATGAAGATGCTCGTGCCGGGCAGATGGATGGCTTCCGCTGCCTCTGTCTCAGGAAAAGCTAAGGCTCCACCAGCCAGATGCTTGGGGTCTTTGGCATCATATACCCCAACCTGCTTCCAGTCCCCCCACATTTGCTGCCTTTGTTTACTCTCCCAAAACCTCTCTCTTCAGGGCTTTCACCAAGGGGAAAATTAGCTTCTTGTTGTTAATGGGGGCTGAAGTGGGAATTCTCTACCGACTGGACAGTGCTCAAGATCTGCACATATGTGTCTGTGGGCATGTGCGTGTGTGTGCGTATGCACATGTGTGTGTATGTGTGTATGTCTGTGTGTGGGGTTTAAGGAGAAGGGGTAACAAAGACAGAGAACTAAGTGAAAGTTATTTGCTTTGTATTTTTATATTTAGGGCTTTCTTGGGATCATTAGTCTCAGGAAAATAATTAAATCAATTTTCATATCCAAGGGGAAAACTCAAATGTTTTTCCATCTAGTTAAGCACACAGGTTTACTCCTTTCTCTCTCTTAAAAATATTCCCAAAGTTTGATGCCTCGCCCACTGTGCTTTGTTGCGCTGGGGAATTAGTACCCCTGAGAAAACACACTCTCAATACTGCATCACCACCACCAAGTAGGAGACCTCTATTCTCTCTTCTTGAGACACAGACAGACTCCCACCTTACTTCTGCAAAGCACTGGAGGGGTGGACAATCGGCAGCACCTCCTACAGAATCCAGTCTCTGCCAGAGCTTGGAAATTTTTATTCTTGTGCTGGCTACAGTCTGACTCTATTCTTTGATTGTGTCTGAAGGAGCCAAGAGCAGTGATTTCCTGGGCTCTTCGTGAGCACTTCCTACCTGCGTGAGCACAGAGCCAGGGGAGGGTCCCAGGTGCTGGAGTACAGATGGTGCCAACCAGAGCCTCCTGTCACGTGGGCCACGCTGCTCCACATCCTCACAGTACCACGTGCCCGCAAAGATCCTCATCGACACTGCATGGATAGAGACAGTGGGCATCCAAGCCCGGGACTTGCCCAGTCATGCAGCTGCGTCTGGTCTTCACCCACAGTGTTTTCAGATCCAGTTGCTTAATCAGTACACAGCCCCGATGCCAAGTTATGAAGTCAGGTTCCCAGGGAACAGTGGACCACAGGTGTCTACAGGTGCCCACAAGTGTCCACAGAGTGCCGAGAAAATTACGAAAGTGTGGAGATTTGATGAGTGAATCCGTTTGCCAGCCTGTTCAGCAAGCAGCATGATTATTGCTTCTAGAACTTTTGAACTCAGAGAACTCAAAGGTTGTCCTGGCAAACATCAAGGAGGCAGTGATGAAATCAGAGAACACGTGGTAGTGGTGAAAATGGCAGAAATGCTTTCCCACAATGTGCTGTTAACTAAACATAAAATAACACACTTGTCAAAGTGACATCAGCTCTGCTACCAGATGCAATGTGACCAATCTTTCAAAAACATGAAATTGTGTGTGATTCCCTTCTTAAAGCCTTTCAGTGTTTCTCCATTATTTACAGGGAGACTCTCCCACCAGTAAGATAGCAAGCTACACCTGTCCTCACCAATTCCCTCCTCCATCCTTTCTAAGAGCTTGTATCTCACAGTATTCAGTGGCCTAAAAAATTAAAGAAGCCTCACATGAAAAGAGTGTGCATATTCCAGATGATTAAGTCAGCCAGCCATGGCACCAACCCACCTGCTGGGTGGTGTCCCAGCAGCAGTTCTGGCACAGGCCGGTCAGGGCATTGCTGGGCTGATTCTCACGGCTCCCTGCAGTGACCCAGCCCCAGCATCCGCACTCTCCCTGCATGGGGCCTTGGCACCTGGTCTCCTGCCCTGGCGGGTCACACCTGTGCTCCTGTGCCTCTGCCACATACTCACCCTCCAGACTCCTGCCCAACCCCGGTAGCCACCCTTCCACTGAGCACCACTGAGGAAAGCATCTCTTAATGATCATCTTTCTCCTCTCAGTCATGTGTGGGGTGGGAAGTGGCCTAATATGAACATGTATCTGTCAGGATGAATTTATAGCAAATAGGATTACTCAGAACTGAGAGACTAGAATTTCTGGTTAGAAACAGGCATGTTTCAGCGTTCTCTTGGCTTCGTT
Source organism: Thryonomys swinderianus (assembly GCA_004025085.1). NCBI lineage: Eukaryota > Metazoa > Chordata > Mammalia > Rodentia > Thryonomyidae > Thryonomys > Thryonomys swinderianus. The sequence goes on along the minus strand of PVIC010003710.1, from coordinate 40,176 downwards.
GTTTTTCTTACATATCATCTTCTCTGTCCTTTTATATCAGGTTTTCCCTTTTGAACTGTGACTTATTCACAGTGTATCAGTGAGATATGTTCAGCAAACAGCAATACACTGCCTTCAAAGGAGTGGTTATTACTCCGGGTTAATGAAAATGTGTCATAAAATGGTAAAACAATTCTAGAGTGGGACTTTTATTTACCTGTGGAGTAAAAATAGTTAAGGCACTGGATCTCTCCCCAAGTCCCCAGAGGTGAGGGAAACTTACTCCCCAGGGACACAGGAAAGTAGCTCCCTTTGGTGAAGAACCTGCCCAGGTTACAGAAGCAGGTACCTGCTCTGCAGAGCCGGGTAGTCATGGTCAGGGAAGAGCTCACACTTGGGAAACATCTGCTGACCATTTTCTTCCTTAGTGGTGCTCTTTATAATGAGCACTCTGCACAAATAAATTGGGACCAGATTAGACCACACTAGGTGGCCAGGCTCTGCTTCGATGCATATACAAAAATCTACAGTATTCACAGAACCTTTTTTATTTCTGGGGGTGGAACCTAGAGTCTTTGAACTGAGCTCCACCTCCAGCCTTTCTTACTTTGAAACCAGGTTTCACTAGGTCACTAAACTACCTGGCTGGCTTGAGCTTACAGTTCTCCTGCCTCAGCCTCACAGAATCCTGAGACTGCAGGCATGTGCCACCACGCCTGGCCACGTTCATGTTTTAGAAAGAGCAGGCACTCAGACTTCTCACTTTATCCACAAAGCTATCAAACTGTGGTCAAAGGAAGTGTGCACACACCCATGTGTGCATATACCACACTCTATTAAATAGCGTTAACGTGAAAAGCAAGGACAAACTGCCTTTCGCTTGCAATATAACATGACGTTTACGGGTATAATGTCATCCATCTGTGGGAGAGAAACTTCATGTAGCGGTTGCTCTACCTCTGCATTCAGGTGCAGCGGGTGACTGTGAGAATCCTCTTCAGTAAGCACTTATTCAACTCAGATATTTACACATTGCACTGCATAACTGAATCTTATTATTCAAATTCACATAAAATGAAAAGCCGACTCCAAGAAACACATCAACACACCGTTTGCATTTTGCTACATCGACTTTGCACCATTGTCCTCTATAAGCTCATTACTCATGGTCAGCGTGCAGCCTGCACTGCTCACTCTTCAAAATGTAGCAGTTTATTATTATGCAAACTTCTGTACTGAACATTCCCTCTAATGGGTTTCCAAGTCCCTCGTGGACAGGTAATGATTTGTTGAACCATGCCACATATTTCATTACGATAAATAAATATGTGATTAAATAAATAAATAGATGTGTGATTAAATACATCTTCCGATGGCGGTACTCAAATAAGTGTACAGGAAAATGAGCCAAAGGTGAGAGGTGCTCAGACTGATAGTGCTGGATTTGGAAGGAGCAGATTTATGGGCGGTGAGGACGGCGCTCCAGGAGCGTAACCTCAGAGGACTTTGGAGGACTGGGGACTGAGCTCTCCCTGGAGGTCTCAGCGTCCACTGGAAAAGCAGCCAACTACAGGAAATCTGCCAAGGCCTGGACCCTCCTACTCAACAAGAACAGGAAAGTACGAGAAATGGAAGAACTGCCAGATGTCAGGTAGGGACCCAGCTCTAAGAAAGCAGAGCTTTTCGGACAGGAGAGAATCCTGGTCACACACTTCAGTGGAAAGAAGCAGAACTGTCAGAGGCTCAGGAAACGGACCCAAGGGCCTGGTGGAGTCTTTGGAGCCGCCATGGTGGACGAGCCCCGCTTGGCTTCCTCCTTCTGGTCCTACCCTTCACCTGTCTGCATTTCAGCAGCACACCTTTCACGAGAGTCTGCTGCGTTCATTTTTTACTGACCCCTCTAAAAGTCAAACGGCTCCATGAGAGCTACAGCCACCGATTCAGCCTCTTCTGCAGAGCACTTTTCACAGGCTTCCGGTGCCCAGACAGACATCCTCGTGCACGTCGAGTTCTCTGGACACAGAGATGGAAGATCACCATCCCAGGCTCGCTCAGAGGAGGCTCCACAGAAACACCCCAGTAACGGCAGTTGTGCTCTTCAGGGCTGTGATGAGAAAGACACAACGTGTAGCTGTGAAAAACTGTTCACAAACCTGAGGAAGTAGGGCTGTGAATATCTGTGATCTCTGCTCCGTGTGTTAGCCAGACAGGTGACGGCACAGCCAACCATGCTGCGAGTCAGAGGCACTGTGGAACCTGGAACGGGAAAAAGCCACACGCGATGTGGGTAAAATACCCCAAGGAGGAAGCCAGGCAGTCATTAACTTGATTCCATTTGTTTCTTGCCGTCCAATTTAAAATATTTATTTGGCCTGATTTTAAGACTTAGGCTTATTATTTGGAGGATAGTGTCCAAGCCAAAAGTGAGGCTCACTGGAACACGGAATGTGCCTTTCCTTGGAAAGAAGGTCTTTGTGGATGCAATTCGTTGGCATGAAGTCATGCTGGATGAAAGTGGATGTGGTATCATCATAAGGAGGCCACTACACAGTTAGCAGTCGGTGTTTGGACCACGTACTTGACATAAGAGTTTAGAGGAGGAGAGAGGTACTTTTTTTACTCACACTTTCCAAGGGTTCAGTCCCTGTTGACTTCTCTGAGGAGAAGTCAGGGCAGAAGTGCTTTGCAGAAGAAGGCTGTTCACCTCGTGGCCTCCAGGAAGCAGAGCCAGCCAGGTGGGGCTGGGATCAGCTCTGCCCCTCACTAGTCTTAAAAACAAAGCAAAACAAAGCATCTCTCACTTATTCTGTTGATCTGGAAATGGGGAGTAAAATATCACACTCATTCTAAGCTCATGGATCTGACATTTAACACTGCACTGATTCTCTTCTCTAGCCACTGCTTCCAGGTGCAGAAATAGCCCTTGACTGAAGGCCAGGTGGACCTTGCCCTAACGCAGTGTGGTGCCTTCCTGGGGTAGGACATCTGTGAGACCTCAGGGCTCTTCAGAGTTGTCTCTGTCCCCCATTCTCCCTCTGGAAACCCCAACCCCAAAACGCTAAGGATAAAACATGAACGCAGACTGCTAAGATTTTCTCCTTCGTTGTATCTGGGTCATAAAAACCCTCTCACTCCCCATCTGCTCACCTCCACCTGGGTCACACCAGGTACTGACTCGTGCTATGCCGGCCTCCTGCAGTCCTTCCCTGAACTGTCCACTGGAAAACCCTCTGAGTTCTGGGCACTGAGTTCAGAAAGCAGCTGCCGTGAAGTCTTCACGTCCTACAGTAACCCTGTGAGTTTCCACCTTTCCTCCTTCTGCCGTGCTCTGTGCACCAGGGAAGCTGTGTGTGTCTATGTGACAGCCTCACTCTTCCTCTGGACTGTGAGCCCCAAAGGGTGCGGTACTTTCCGTCAGAGCTCGGGACATGCAGTGCCCTTGACAGTGATTTCTGAACAGACAAATAGGAAAGGGTCTAAAATCAGTTGACTACTATGAAGAGAAATGATTCCATGGAAATAACAAGTGTTTTCCATTCAACCAATGTGTTTGGGTATTACTGGCTCCTCTGAGAAAATAGATACTATTTTAATGTGTCTGAAAGCTAAATCTCCTATCTTTAGATGTTAAAAAGTGAAAATGGTTAGAAAGACAGTGTAATAACTCGTCCCAAAATATGAATCTAGGTTCAATGACTCTGGTCACATAAATTGTGGTAGATAGTGTAATCACAGCATTATTAAGGTCACAATTCAGAGTGAATACTTAAATTTGGAATGAAGCCCATGCTCCTCTGAAGACTTCTTTATTAGTCTTTGCTGCATTTCTATGCAGTACCAAATGCTTTTCAAGCCATGGGGTCCTAGGGGGCAGAACAGAATTGCTGACTGTAAGGAGCCTGCAGCTGGGGCAGGGACATGGAGGCCAGGGCAGGTGCGGCAGCTCCCTGGAGGGCAGTCCGGATACCACCAAGGGAGGCCTTTGGGCTCTTAGATTTAAGGGTTAACTCTGAGCAAGCTGTGTGTGCTGTGCAGTCAGTTCTGGAGGAGGGGACACAAAAGCCACTGCCCCCAAGCTATGAGCATCTGGACACATGTCAGGTCCTTCATCCAAAGCAGATGTTTACATGGAACAAGGAGAGAGCAAAGGGGATGTCAGCGAGGGTGTGTGGTGAAGATGCATGAATAGTGGAGAGGTAGACTGCCTTTCAGCCCAACCCCAAGGAAGCACAGGCAGGTTTCAAACCCAGACTCAGCACCATCTGATGTCTCCTGTGGGGGGCTGACAGCAGATTGTAAAAGAAGAAGGCAAAAGCACAGAGGGAATGATTAAGAGTTAAATGCAAAGCCAAATATGGTGGTGCACATCTGTAATCCTAGCACCCTGGGAGGCTGAGGCAGGAGGGTCACAAGATCAAGCAGAGCCTGGGCAGCACAGCCACTGAGTGGGAACCTGGCTCAAAATTTGAAAGCATAACAAACAAACAAAGAGCTGGGGATGTTGCTCAGTGTGAAGGTGCTGGTTTAAATCCAGAGAGAGACAGAGGCAGAGAGACAGAGATGGAGAGAGAGAGACAGGAGAGAGAGAGCACTCCACCACTGAGACAGCCTGAAGAGACAAACAGCATTTGCCTGTGGGTTGGGTGTAAGGGTGAAAGCACATTTTTAGAACTTAGTCCTCACTATAACCACCACAGCACAGTACCTTGAGGACCAACAAGGAGTTCTTGTGAGGGGACATCGAGGGGAGAACCCCAAGGGAAATGGGGTCAAGAAAGGTGAGACAGGGCAAAAGACTGACCATGGAACATCTGATCACAGACCATCTGAATGGAGGGTGGGAGTGTGGAAGGGCCAACCTGATGGCTTTTGAGAAGTCGAACTGCATATTTTAATGCCTCGGAAGGAAAAGTTAATGATAATAGAAAGAGAAGGAGCCAGGTGTGGTGGCTCACGCCTGTCATCCCAGCACTCAGGAGGCAGAAGCAGGAGGATTGCTGAGTTCCAGGCTTACCTAGGCTACATAGTGAGCTCAGGGCCAGCCTGAACTACAAAGGAAGACCCATTCTCAAAAAAGAAAAAGAGAGGGAGAGGGAGAGGAAGAGGGGGGAAGGAGAGGGGGAGGGAGAGGGGGAGGGAGAAACACTGCAGTGATGACCTTGGGGAGGAGAGACAAGGGGACCTAGGAAGCGCACAAGGCTGAACCCAGATCCCTGCTGCAGTGCACAGGGGCAGGGAGGTGCAGGCTGGAGAGATGGCACTGGACAGAGGCGGGGCTCGCTTTGCCACCTTCCTGTTCCCCAGTGTTAGGTGCTACCAGCTCAGCTGGCAATAGATCTGATGACTAGGATGAGTGACTGAGGACAGGTGTGTGCAGCGATGCCAGCTGATGATTTTATCGAACACATATTTCACGTCTGGTGCCAGTCCAGCTGTTTCTTGTAAATTTCCTCATGTAGTTTCTAAGCAGTTCCGTTTTCATGAGGGCTACTGGGATTGGGCATGACTAAGTATCCTGCCCAAGGTTTTGCAGTAACTCAGGGATCAAAGAACAGAGGTACACCACCAGTGATGTCACCAGCCGAGCCCTTGGAGTGCATGGACCACACATCTCTGTGGTGTGAGCAGTGACACCTGTACTCTTGCATCTCAGGCTGCCAGAAACACATGGTGCATTCTTAGGATCACCACATTTTACAGGTTCAACACACATAGAATATTCAGAGAAGCGTAAAGACAAATAACTTCTTAATGCTTTTTGCTATCATATTTGTAGAACATGATGATTACATTTGCCACCGGGAGCAGGAGCACATGAACAACACACCTAATCCTGTAACAGTCTTGGTCTTGGAGTACTTATGGTACTTGTTCACTTGAAACAATATTGAAAATAAAATATATCCCTACGATATCATTCTTTGAGGCTGTGTAATGATATTAGAAATAAAGTGAATACTCTGAGCACACCATGAGGCAGAATCAACATAGCCATTGTGGGGGCCGGAGATTCAGCTCAGTGGTTCCGTCGCATGCCTCACAAGTGCAAGGTCCTGAGTTCGATCCCAGAAACCACATAGAATGCTGGGCATGGTGACTCACGCCCACCAGCAATCAATACTGCATATACCACAGTGCCAGGCATAGTGGCTCACGCCTGTAATCCCAGCACTCGGGAGGCAGAGGCAGGAGGATTGCTGAGTTCATGGCAGCTTGCCTGGGCTACATAGTGAGCTCAGGGCCAGCCTGAACTACAAATCGAGACCCTGTCTCAAAAACAAAACAAAACCATAGCCATTGTGCTGTAAAGAGGAAGTAACATGTGAATCTTCACCAGAACCCCTGGGTGGGGGTGGAGAACCTTAGTTTCCCCTCCACAGATGAGATTGTCTTGTATCACCAACTGCAGGATGAGGACTCCAGTCCTAGGGAAACTCATGAGTCACGCTGTTAAACACAACACATCACAGCACTAGAATCTCCTCCTATTGGCAGTTCTGTTTCTTGCTTTCAACTGTGGTCAACTGTGTTTCAAAAGTATTAAATGGGTAGTTCCAGAAGTAAATAATTCATATGACTGTACACTGTTTTGAGAAGCAACATCTTATATTATTCTGCTCCACCCTGCCTTGCTGTTCATCATGATTTGTCCAACGTATCCAAGCTGTGTATGCTACCTGCCCGATAAGTACTCACCAAATAAGCTGTGCTGACTTACCTTTATCTAACTTAACATGGATGCAAGTCCTGAGAGCAGTGATGCTGGCTGTTTTAGTATAGATACTACTATAACTGTCCTGCTTAATTATTGTCTGTAATCTTCCATTGTCTCTAATGTAGAAAATAAAATGTATCATGTATATAAGGTATAATGAAAATATATAAGTAATGTTTAAATTTTGAAAATTATTGTAGCAAAATACACATTTTCACGATCTCACCCTCAGTTCGTACACACTTATCCCATTGTCTTGGCCACTTCCCGCAGCCACTCTGGAGTCTTCCCTCCTTGGCATTTTTATCAGATGTGATAAAAATACAGTCCCTGCTGCTGCCCAGTGTCATCAGCAGACGGGCAGCTTATTAAAACCACAACTCTCTGCGCTGACTCTGTCACGGTGGAGATCACAGCATTCCCAGGCCCAGGTCTCTGCATGGGGAGGACTGATCAGGACCCCAATTTTTGCTGTGGGCTTGGTGTAGCCCGCACACGTGGAGCCCAGGGTGAGGACACCCACCACTCACCCACACTCCTCGTCTCTTCAGTCCTCAGCACAGCCCCTCCTGGACTCTGGGCTTAAACCAGGCAAGGATCACACCTCTAACACTTCTCTCACCATCTGGCTCCTTGGTTTAAACTTTCAACATACAGATCTGAGTCAGAGGGGAACCCAGCTCTTTCCTGGAATAATACTCAGATTCTTCTGCTGAAAGAAAGAAAAAAAGAAAGAAAGAAAGAAAGAAAGAAAGAAAGAAAGAAAGAAAGAAAGAAAGAAAGAAAGAAAGAAAGAAAGAAAGAAAGAAAGAAAGAAAGAAAGAAAGAAAGAAAGAAAGGAAGGAAGGAAGGAAGGAAGGAAGGAAGGAAGGAAGGAAGGAAGAAAGAAAGAAAGAAAGAAAGAAAGAAAGAAAGAAAGAAAGAAAGAAAGA
>PVIC010003710.1:0-32450 GCA_004025085.1 Thryonomys swinderianus | reverse complement strand
AAAGCAAGAAAGAAAGAAAGAAAGAAAGAAAGAAAGAAAGAAAGAAACCGAAAAAAAAGCACTTTAGCAAATTGCCTTAACAGATTGATTTTCTCCCTCTCCTTTTTCCTCTTTATTATTAAATTCTGATTTTTGCAATCTGTACTTACTTTTTTCTCTTGGGTATTTTAATTAGATAGTAAGATTTAAAAATAGGGCCTCCAGTATATTAAGAAAGCGGCAGTGGCTTTTAATTTATGTGGGGCAGCTGGTAGATTTCTGATTTGAGAGGATTTTTTCCTTTTAATTCTGTCATCTGAACTTTGCTTTGATAATGCCTCAAATTAGTTGCTATTCATCCTTTAATGAACAGGGTTCATGTAAATTTCAACGATGAATAGGCAATCAGGCTTTCTTTGGTCATAATGGCTTATTTACCATGCTTCCATTTCAGTTTTGAACTCTCTGCTTCCTTAAACACTATCCTATATAATTTTGCAGCCAGCTAATTACTTATGTCTATAGTTACCGTATACACACTGCCTTTGCACTGATCTCTGGCCGGATCGCTGGATCCAGGTGACAGAGAAGCTCATGGCACCTGAGGTGGAGCTGGAACTGTCCTGCGGGTGGCGCCGGAGGGAAGGGCTCGGGAGGGCCGTGGGGAGGGCCGTGGGGAGAGCTGCTCCACCTCAGCAGCCTTCTGGGGTCTAGCCATTTGCACTTTGGGGCATTTCATTACTTTCCCCATTGGCTCTGAAGCTCTCCTTCCAGAAGAATCCTTGGAAATGAGCAAGACGGTTGAATTCCCCAACATCTGAAGTGTCTAACAGAGGCTGTGTGGAGAATTTTGCCAGAACTAGTGTGGCCTGACTGGACTTGACTGTTGAAAAGAGTCTAATCACTTGGGATAAAGAAATGTGCTGTGATTTTTCTTACCTCCTCCCATCTTCCCTTGGTTGGTCTCATTTTCTTCTTCAAATCTTGTTTTTATGAGACCATGTCTGCAGTACTTCCAGGCAGAACTGGTATGCATGGAACTGTCTTAATTCTTTCACTCCCCTGCCTTCCCCTCTCATCTGAGAAAGATCTACCTGTCTAATTCCTGTTATATGTCTTTTATGTGGCCCTCCAATTTACTTATACATTGGGTTCTTTATGTGAGAGGCCGTGTGACATGAAGGCTTATACACGGACTGTTGTCATCTTGTCCACAAGGCCACAGCATTCCTCACAGACCCAGAGAAGAAAACCCTACAGTTCACATGAAATGTGTTTCCACCAGAGTCACGTCAGGAAGGGAGCCATGCAGACCTGTCTGTGATGGTGCCTCTTGTCAGGGTCCAGTGGGCCACTTCTCTGAGGCCTCGTCTGTCTCCATGGGAAGAATGAAGCTTGGACTGGTGAATTCTGGAGATAGATCCTCCATCTCTCCCTTCTGCCTGGCCTGAGGTTGTGTTTATGGGCAGCTACTCTATGGGCATCAGATATGGTCGTACACAGCACGTATGACTCAGCCGTGGGGACCGGGACCCATTCGTTACTTTCCCCGCTCACATGTGCATCCTGTGTAGAGCTTGTGTCTTCACCTGGCTGAGTCTTGTTGCACCCTGTGCAGTGGGCACTTTGTTCCAGGGCAGATGGTGCGGGTGGCACAGAAGCAGCAGGCACAGCCCCTGGTTCTCCCAAGACAAAGTCACAGGCTGTGTACCCTGTGCCCCAAAGAACCCAGAAATGTGACAAAACCCGCAGCCACCCCTATGTGTTCCACTAGTCATTGTCTTGAAAGGGTTCTCAATAACCTTCAGGAGCAGGTCCTGAAAAACACACTTGCTGTGAGTTTCGGGGCCCTGGAGAAGTGGGCTGACCTGTGCTTTGAATGAGTCATGTTTGCTGTAAGTAGTGTCTGTGTCGAGAACCTGCCTCCGTCTCCCAGTGAGCCGCAGCCAGGGCTGGGAGCCTGCCTGGCAGGGAGGAGCTGGCCAGCTGCACACGTGTGGCTTCGCACTCCAAGAAGCTGAGGCGAAAGGGTCACAAGCACACGCCAGCCTGGAAACCTACTGACTAGTGAGACTCTTTCACAGTAAAAGATAAGATAATATTAGGGCTAGTGATATAGCTCAGAGTAGAGACCCTGAATTCAGTCTTCAGAACTGCAAAGGAATAAAATAAAAGCCATGTTTGTCATACAGCATTGAGAGTTTGGTGAAAGCAACAATAAAACCTCTGGGGTCTTTTGCACATGGGTCACTTTCCAGAGAGTTTCCCTGCCTGAAGAGCTCACAGACCATGGCATTCCACTGAACCCAGAAATACATAGACTTCTGTGTTCCTGGGTCTCATGTTCCCAGGGTCGCGGGGTCCCCAGGCCTGGTGGCCTCTCTGTCCTCCTCCCACATGTCCCACGTGCAACCCTGGGTGCAGATGTTCATCCCAAATGGTGTGAGTGAGGGAAAACAGAAATATGATTAAGAAGGTAACTCCTGAGATGGGGCAAGTCCAGAGCCCCTGCCACAGGCAAAGAACCACCTGCTTTCATGTGCCATTCAAGCCAATACCACTAACATCGAAATAGAGATCTTCATGAGAGAGACAGGAAGTCTACTGACAATTTAGGGACCTTGTAAGTTGTCAGAGTTTTGTGGGATCATATGCTCTTAGGGCTCCAATAAAATAGAAAAAGAAAACAGATGGGTCCTGTTGGAGAATGATTGGTCCTTGAGCTGGAGTTATAGTTCTCACTCTGTTCACGTGGATGCTGGTATAGACTGTGTCCTCCCGCAGTCTGGAGATACACCAAGGCTTGTTTCAGCACCACGGCCAGGGGCAGCGACCCCACCCCCCACCCCACCCCCCCCACCCCCGAGCCCTCCACTCTGTCTCCCTTACATTTACCAAGGTCTAGGGTTCTTCTGGCCATGGCACCAGGTATGCAGTGTGGGAAAGAACAGCTGAGACCTTGCTGTTTGGACAAACCAACCCTTGCTCAAACTGGAAAGGACCCACAGGCTGTGTAGCATGGGGCCCACAGCCATCATGAACTGCAGTGTAGATGGGGCTCAGAGAACACTCGAATATACACAGAACTCAACAAATTAGATCCACGTCCAAATAAAAGAGCCAGTCAGAAGCTGGGAAAGTGAAATGAACAGATGCTTCTTAGAAAAAGGAAAATGGCTAATAAATAGATGAGAAAATGTTTACCATTGCTGACCATTAGAGAAATGCAAATTAAACAACACTGAGATTCCCTCTTATCCCAGAGGGAGTGACCATCATCAAGCAATCAAATGCAGGCAAGACAGGGGAAAGAAACCCTTCTACATGCTGATGGAAATGCAAGTTAGTAGAAGCACAGTGGAAGTTAGTGTGGAGAGTCCTCCAAAAACTAAAGCTAGCAGTTCTATTTGAGTCAGCTATTCCTCTTCTAAGTATCTCTCTAAAATTGCTAAAGTCATCATACCACAGCGATCCATGCATTTCAATGTTTATAGCAGCACAACTCAAAACAACTAAATCTTGAATGCAGCCTTATGCCCATCAACAGTGGGTAAAGAAAATATGGTATATATACACAATAGAGTACTACTATGTCATGAAGAGGAATAAACTTTAGTTATGTATAGGATAATGGAGGCACCTTGAGATCATAATTTTAAGTGAAACAAATCAGACACACAGCTTAAGTTTTGCATGGTTTCTCTTACATGAGAAACCCAAATCATAGATAAAGAGTAAAATAAAAGACAAATACTAGGAAGCAGGGAAATAGAGCTTTCCCAAATGGGAAGGGTTGAAGAGATGGAGAGAGGACAAGGAGAGGAGGGAAAAGGCATGAAGAAAGGAATTAAGATGTATTATGTCCCTGTACCAGCTCCCCTCAAGGAACATAAACATGTACTACAAACATGGGCTCATAAAATTTTCTTTTCTTTTTTGAGACAGGGTCTCACTTTGTAGTTCAGGCTGGCCCTGAGCTCACTATGTAACCCAGGCAAGCCTCAAACTCAGCAATCCTCTTATCTCTGCTTCCCAAGTGCAGGGGTGAGCCACCACGCCTGGCACTGTGGTATGTGGTACTGATTTCCAGTGGGCATAAGTCACCACACTCAGAATTGTTGTATGTGGTTACAGGGATCGAACCCAAGACTTTGCACTTGTGAGGCAGGCACTGGAACCACTGAACTAAATCTCCAGCCCAGGGCTCAAAAAATTTTTTAAAATAAAATAAGATGAGTGGGCTGAGGATGAACTGAAAGAGCCTAAAGGCTGAAGGGAGAAAACTGGGATGTTGGAGATGAAAAAAGAGAAAGACAGGGCTAGTGCATTAGTCAGCTTGGGCTTCACGGTGAAAGTCTCTACTGGTGTCCCAACCAACAGGCACCACCTCTTTCTGGAGGCTAGCAGCCCAAGGCCAGTGTTGTGTCTTCCTGGGCCTCTCTCCTTGGACCCCAAAGAGACTTCCTCACTGATAGCAACCTTTGCAGCTGACTTTCTGCTGGTCCTCCCTGTCCCCAGTTGTACCTTCTGATGTGAACACCAGTCATGCTGGACTTGGTCCATCCCAGAAACCACACTTTGTCTTGAACAGCTCTGTGAAGCACAGTCTACCTCCACGAGCAGGTACAGTCCAAGGCAGGGCAGCTGGACTTCCAACATGAGATTTCAGAAGACATGATTCATCATGTGTGCGGGAGGGACTTTGGTCATAGTGTCCATTTATGATGGAAAAGGACTGATGGATTCCCTAGCCATGTGATAAACAGCCAGGCGTGGTGATACATGCCTGTAATTCCAGCACTGCAGGAAGCTAAGGCAGGAGGATCATATGGTGAGGGCAGGAAGCTGTGGATCCCTGAGGGGAAGCTACAAACTATCAGAAAGAGGCATGAGGTCCTTTATCTCTAAGCTCATTGCATTGAACCTTTAATTCTGTCATTCAAAGTTTATCTTTGTCTGGGCTTCACTAGAGCCTCCCACGGGTCCACACTCACTCTTCACCCACTGTGAGGGGTCCTTTTGAGATTGACAAGCACTTCAGGAGGAGGGTGACCTGGTGGCACTGAGCCCCAAGTCTCCTGCCTGCAGCCTGTGTGGACTGCAGTCCTGGGCCTTAGTTCCCCCTCTGCAATCAGGAGCTCCCTAATTCTGCACAACCAGCTCTGCTGAGGGCCCCACTCCCCCCAAACCCTGGTTCACATGTATGTTTTATGTATGACCACCCAGGTCCCCACACACCTTCTGTGTCTCCTGGACATGAGGAGGTGAGGCTCTTGGCACTTGGTTCTCAGCCTGGGGACAAGGCAGGCAGTGTGGTGGCAATTCCAGTGATGACTATCTGGCAGCATGATGAAGGGCTCACACCTGATGATCACACACTTTCCTTCTCTGTGAGAGGACAAGTTTAGGAGGGAGTCACACAGCCTCTTTATCACCCACTCTGTTCTTACCCTCATTGCTAGCCACATATGGTACTCAATAAATACTTAGTCATTACACAGAGCTTTCTTTTGGGGTGAAGAGACTTCACCCTTCAGGACGATGCTCTGCCCAACCACAAAAGGAACTACTGCAGAACAGTCCTCTAGGCCCCACAGCAGAAGTTGCAAAAAAATATTACAGGCCAATGACAGTGATGCATAATGCAAAATGTGCTTACAAAATATTCTTCATAGCTTTTGGAGGAATTTAGGGTGATTTTACTGGCCATAGATTCATGCCTTTGCCAAATACAGCATTGTTTGTTCAGAGAGAGTCCTCCTGCTTCCACTTTGTTCATTTCCATACTTTAGCCCCCCAAAATTTATGCAGAGTTAGGGAACAGTACCCATTTTGAGATGAATTCCATAAGGCAGATACAGCAAATGATTTTACCATGTCATGCCCACCTGGAGCTATAAAACTGAAGCTAAAGCTGATGTGTCCTACTCAGCACAAGGCTGTACCAGCTTTCATTGTCCTCAGGAGAAGGGAAGGTCCTATTTTACAAGAAACTGAAGTGCTAGGTGAAAGGGGTCAAGTGGGCAACTTCCACATCTTTCCAACTTCACAGGGCTGAACATAAGGTTTGCATCCTTCGGATTTCTCATCGATGGATCTCAAAACCGGGAACCCACAAGTTACTGGAGGAGAGGTTGAATTTGGCTAATAGTTTCAGGGGATTCAGCCCATGGTCATCTGCTCCAATGCAGGAACTTCACAGTGTGATGAGATGGTGTAGCAAAGCTGCTTAGTTCAAAGTGGCCGGGAGCAGAGCAATGGAACAGAGAGGGAATTGTACAGTAACTAGATACCGACCATCCCAAGTTCAAAACTCTATGACCCACTCAGGCCGACCCGGAAGTGTGCTCCACCTGTCCCTTAAGCTAATCAAGTTGATTCTCCATTGTAACTGCCACAGGACTACATACTAGTAATATCACACGTGCAAAGGTGGGTGGCCATTCAATACTAGAGCCCTCCTGCCTCCTTTTATTTGGAACAGAGAGATGACAGACTTCAAGCCACCAAGCTGGGTGAGATCCAGGTCTCAACCCTTTCCTAGTGAGGACACATAAGTTTCTTTTGCTTTCTCCATCACTAAAAGACAAAAATATTTATCCCATTGCAAATTTGATAGGATTCAATATTTTATAAGTTTCTTATGCATAATAGATCTCTGGTAAGTGAGGCAGCTAATGTACTGTTATACTGCAGCTTATATCTAAATGCCATCTCCTAACCTACACGTGGGGAATTTTGAAGGTGGCTGTATTAGGGGTAAGCAAGTGGACTAAGGGTGTGGCACCAGAATTAAGAGTGTGCATACCAGAGGCCTCATCCTTAGAACGGGTGACACCAATCAATAGGCTTGTAGACCAAACGGAATATAAATGGAGAGAGGGAAGGTAGGATGCTGTTTGCTGCTTGTTGCCTCCCACCTGCTCTACCATAAACTGTTTCTCCCCTGTGATGGTCCTCTGCTATGGCATCCTACCTCAGAGCTAGTTTACTATGAACTGAAACCTCTACAAATTGTGAGCAAAATAAACCTTTTCTCCTTTAATTTTGGGTGTCAGATACTTTGCATTAGCAACAAGAAAAGTAACTAAGACATGTACTATTTTACTTCCTTTTTTTGAAGGCATGAAACATTAAATTAAGTATAGTAAGTATAGTTTGTGCATAATAAGTGTAATTTGTTGACTTTGAATCTCAGATGATAAAGGTATTGAGTTCTAAAAACCAGAATCCACAACTTTGCCAGAAGGGACTTGACTCTTACACTTTCATCATGCTTTCTGTTCAAATCATAGGCCCCACATGAACCTTGTGGGTCTCTCTCCCTTCTTATCCTCCTTTATAAGCTACAAGGTCAGATGGCTCAGATTCCCTGTGCAGAGTCATACAGTGAGTCACTGCCAAGGTCAGAACTGGACTCTTTCTTCTGATGTTGCTCTTCTTTGCTATCTTTCCTTGTCTCATCTTCAAGCTTCCCAATCCCAGGTTTAGTCATCTGGTCACTTTTTTGTGCCCGTCCCTCTTATACCCCAGAGCTTTCAATGACAATGAAAGTGAAGCATAATACTGGGTTCTGCAAACACATCCCTGTAAAAATTTTTTTTGGCATAATAGTAGCTGGCTGTGCATCTTGGTATCTTTGCCTGAAGGATACAGGGTGCAATCTTTGTGTTTACCCACTTGTTATAAGAAAGACAAAGTGTGTGCATGTGTGCAAAAGTGTCAAACTAAGATTTCCAGCTGAATGAGGCTCCTTTTAACAAGTTTTGCATCTGTTTATCTAAGCATCACAGAAGGTATACCCATACCATTTTAGGATTTTTAAAATATTTTTCTTTTAGTTTTTATGGTAGGAGTAGCCCAATTCAGTACAATGGCACATGAAAAACCAAAGTTGCAAGTGTTGGAGGAGGTCAGAATTCAGTCATCAGATTACTCATGCATGGATGATGAAGGTGATCCATTATGGTAAAATACATGTTTCCATAACAGAAGAGTGTGGGTGGATGGTGGTGAGGATGCGGATGACGACAACAACGATGATGATGATGATGATGATGACTTTGACCCTGGCCATGTGAGCCAAAGTCCCTGTGACAGTGAAATGAAGGGAGAACTGACTGATACAAATATAGGAAATGTAGTCCTCCTTGATTAAGACAATGAAGAAAATAACAATGTAAGTGCATAGCTGACTACTCAAAATGTTGCAGAATAGTCGTGGAACCAAATGGAACAATCCAATGCTAGAACTAGGTCCAAAATCATAGTGACGATCTTGGCAGGGTAAAACCTTTAGGACAGAATGCTTGCACTGCCATTCAATGTTAAAAATTGTAACAGATGAAATGTTTAAAGACGTTCAGAAATACACAAAGGCTGAAATGCAAGTAAGACTGTCTATATTATGACACCTCACTAGCTGAACTGAAAGCATTTGTAAGTATTTAACAGGGATTTCTCATGGTAATTGCAAGAATGCAAAAAAAAAGACAGAAAAACAAACGTGTACTATCAATGTAAGTAACTGTTGTATATGCAACATGCAATTTTCAAGTGTGAAGACTTCCTTGGGTGTGAGATTTGAAGCACAGGTTATTTTTGTTGTAGAGCTCTATTGGTATTTTCATTTTAGTTCACATAAGTTTTTACTTCTTTCAAAGTTATACTGCTTTCATTAAAGAAATTTCATATAGGTTTTTATTTATGTCATTTTTTGAGTTTTATAAGCAAGTACACAGAGCCATTCTCCATATGGTGTTTTGTTTTGATGTGCTTTTTTTTTTTTTCTACACTAAGGATTGAACCCAGGGTGTTCACACTGAGCTATATCTGCAGTCCTATTTATCTAGAGAAAGTCTTGTTAAGTTGCTAAGGCTGTGCTTGAACTTGTTTCACCCTGCCTCAGCCTCCTGGAATGCTGGAACTTCAGGAGTGCGCTGGCACTCTTGGTGAAACTTTTAACCCACAGGTGGTGGCAGAATACATGTAGAAAATGCCCGCAGTCATAGGCACTCGAACAACGTTCATACCCGCACTCACACACACACACACACACACACACGACACCAAGCTGTGTCATCTCTCTTCTATCACTGCTCTGACTGACTGACTAAAAAGGACGAAACCTTTCTGGGGGCTGCGTCTGGCTTGCAGCCCCCTCAGAACGCGACTCCCTGAGATTCTTAAACTGTCTGGCGTCTGCAGGCTTCGAAGCCTCTTTAGATGTTATGAAACCAGCTTTGATTGTATCACGTCTGCTGACATTTCACATCTAACAGCCTGGGGGTGGGGGTGGAGGGAAAAAGGGGAGGGGGAGTGGAGGGGCTGGGGGTGGCCTGTGTGGCCACAGGAATGGCCAGGCACAGGCAGAGGCTGCTCCAGTGAGCTTAGGAGCCCACATGATTGCCAGGCCGCAGACCACGGATTTTCTCCTTCCCACCCTGGTTTCTGGCCCAGTTCATACCTGACCCCTTTGACTGACAGACCAGAACAGTACCTGGGAAAGGAAGGTGGTTATGTAAAATCCAAGGCAGCATATTAATATTTCATTAGCAATTCTTTTCTCTCCAAGGCTGACAGCTCCGTCAAGACAGAAGCAAAGCTGATTTTAATTATTTTTTTCAACCTGCATCTCGACTCTCATTCCTCTTCCTGCTGCAGATCCAGCCGGAATGTTTCTTTCATTATTACCATAAGTGCTCGGCAGTTGCTAATTACTCTAAAGAATTTCTTATCTTTTATTTCTAAAGCTGAGATTTTTCAAGAGAGCCATAATTAACCGCGCAGCTGTTGATAGTCTGTCTGCTCAAGTCTGGAGCCCCAGGTACCCCGCCTGCGGGCCTGGCTGTTGTGGAGACTGGATTCAGCAAGGACAAGACTTTCTTTGGCACATGCTGCATGTTCCCTTGGGTGTTCTTCAGGACCCGTGGTTAATGCCAAGATGACTAAAGAGCAGACTGGGGAAGAAAGAGTGTACTCAGGGCCCGGGAGAGCGAGACCTCCGAGCAGAGGCCAGGACCGGGAGCTTCTCCGCGCAGCGGGTCCCCTCCCGTGGAGCAGGCTCAGCCCGGAACAGAAGGACCCTTTCCTGAGAGCGGCACAGACACACAGTCTGAGCCTCAGCAGCCCTAAAGCTCTCTGCTCTGTAGCAGAAGCTCCCTCTGGGGACTCCTCTGGCTTCATAGTGTGATGGCTGACGGCAGAACAAGGTGCAAACCTCGACTGTACGCAATTCAGTCTTCTCCATATTTCCCCCGGA
Organism: Thryonomys swinderianus; assembly: GCA_004025085.1. NCBI lineage: Eukaryota > Metazoa > Chordata > Mammalia > Rodentia > Thryonomyidae > Thryonomys > Thryonomys swinderianus. The sequence goes on along the minus strand of PVIC010003710.1, from coordinate 22,210 downwards.
CTGGTCGGCATCCGGTTATCTCTAAGTTTTGCTGGGTTGATGCATCTCAAACTGATTTTTCCATGAGAGTAAGGAAATAAAGTGAAGACAGGCGGCACAGCACACTTCCAGTAGAGGTATTTCTCAGAGCCAGGGCCTGGAGGACATGAGGTCCCTGCTTCTTGTGGATTATGCAGCCCGCGCTGGGAGGCAGGGCTCTGTGTAAGTGGAAGAGACCAGGGAAGCTCTGAGGTGAGTCCCACGTTCATTCCAGACAAGCTGTGTTGTGAAATGCTCCAGATCCCTGGCCACGCCCAGCCTGGATAAGACCCTCCCCTGCGCTAATGGGCCTGGAGTCACTCAACCCTTCTGTGGCTCCTAGGGTCCTGTTTCTGGACCAGGCAGTGCTCACGGGCACAGCTCTGCATGGCTTCTGGAGCTGTTAGGTGTGTGCTGTGTTTAACATCGAACAGCTCCATTTTGCAGGGAAAAAAAAGAGGTAAAGTGAGGTTAAATCATTTCTTAGTGTGTAAATCTAGCAAAGGACAACCCACACTCGGGGCCTGGGGGTTCTGCTTCCTGCCCTGATGTTCCCTCAACCTCACCACCTCTTCCCTCAGCCACCCGGACGTGTTTCCTGCATCATCAGCCTTGGGATCTGGCCCCTCCCCGGGACAGTGCTCCACAGCAGCCCAAGGCCATGCTCAGTTCTAGGGGTGCTTCCAGTTCCAAAACTGGACACAACTCCTGAACCAGAGAGGGTGCTGAGTTGTCAAAAAAAGATGCATGTAGTGCTTTTTGTTAGATCCAGTACATGCTAAGTTTCTACAGCACAGTATTTGTATTAATAATGCCATATTTAATGATTACTATATTTTAAAATATCGTGTGGTTGAAGCAAGATTTCTTAGAAAACATAATTCCAGAGCCAGATAATGAGAAAACAGAAAAGCATCAAATAATTATAAAAATTCTGAGACTCTTTCAAGAATATATTATTTTCATTAAAAAGATTTCGTGTTTGAGTACACGTTTGCAGTTCAAGTAGTTTACAACCGCCTTGAGGTGTGGTCACATGCACACACCAGGCGGTGTTTCTTTGTAACCGCCCTCTGCCCTTCTCCAGCTCCCCATCCCACTTTTCCCTCTGGTTGATGGTATTTCTCTCAGCTCCTGTCACGGCACATGGTGTTTGCCTGATTGAAGTCATCAGGGCCCCAGACAGGGCACAGCTCTGTTCTCCCTGCTTCCTGTCCACTGCTCCTCCCCCTCACTTTCCTTCCCATGGACCACTTCCCTATATATTATACAGTGGATAAGGGAGACTCTCAGGATAAAAATCTGTGCCATGATTACAAAAGCAACACTTTTTAAAGGGAAAATTCTGACAAAAGTATACTTAAAAAGCAACTCTTTTCCCATTTCCACCCCCAGACTGGTATAAAATGGTCAGCAAAAACACAGCTGCATGAAAATGTATCTCTGTCCTTTTAGATTTGATTCACTATGTATTTAATAAAAACCTTTTGTCTTAAAAAAAAAGGCTCCTATCAATATGCAAATCTATCACGGAAGAAAACTATATTGCTTGGATTTTCCTATTATACGTATCACATTTCCTGATCATCCCCCAGGGAAGGGCAGAAGGAGGCTGGGCCATGCTGGAAGTAGCATGTGTCAGGACAGAGCAAATGCATGGCGTCTGGGAGCCCGAAGCAGAGCGACCAGAGGCCCTTTCCACTTCCGTCCAGGAGCCAAGTGTCTGTTCCAAAGAGGCAAAATACACTTGGACACTGAGGATTGTGGACAGGAATTTTCTAAACAGCAAATTTAGATATTTATGTGGTTACCTGATCCCCAAGGAGAAGGTTCCAGCAGAGGTTAACACGGCTTACTACAGACCATGCTGCTGACCACCAGAGCTATGTGGACAGGACAGCATCAGACACCAGAGGTCTCTAATCTCTCAGCCTTGGTCCAGTAGGGACACGGAGGGATGTGGCACACACATTAGCAGAGTGCGACATCTCCGTGCCTTTACGTGCTTGTGCACCACCACCTCCTCGGACCTGGGGACCTTGTTTTAATTCTGAAGATCATTTTATGCCCTGTCATGTCTGCTGATTCTAACATTCTGTGGCACCAAAGCCAGTTAATTATTGCTACTTGAATTCATGCCAGAGACACTAAAATGGTGCTTTTCAGAGTTGTGAGCGATTTAGATAGATTTCATGGAAAATCTGGGTCCACTAGGCTTTGAGCTGAGCTTTAGATACTATGGAGAACATAGCAGGCTGAGCCATGTGGGTGGGGATCAGCAAAACTCAGACAAAATTCTAATGTTTTCCTGACAGGAATTTTTATGAATCATTAAACTTTTGTACTGCCTCCTCTTTCTCTGAAGAAATTTACATGTATCTGCTCTAGAAGAAAGAAACCATACCCCACTTACTCCAACCTGCTAAGAATACTTCCTGTAGCTCAGAAAGCCAAATCCTTTCTAGCTTGGTGACTTCACATCTTTGGTGGGGGTCAGTCAGCAAAGGGAAAGTCTAAGCATGCTGCCGGATTTGACCATTCTGCGGGCAGCTGGGCTCTGGTGCTTAATAGACAGGAAAGATGTCATGATTCATGATGCGTAGCACCTGGAATGGAAACCCAGCTGGTGTGCTTAGCGTCGGAACAGGAATTACATGCATGAAGCAAATAGAGTAGCACAAATTTCAACTGGTATAAACCCTTTTCAGCACTGCATCTCACACCGCTTCAATACGCTCCAGCTTGGGAGACAGAAATAGTTGCAGAGAGGACGGTTTGAGACCTGAGACGCAGCACAAACCAAGAATCCGGGGAGCTGGGACACCTGCAGGCTGGGAGTGATTCTCGGGGTCTCTCTTTGGCTCATTTCTCAAGATGTGTATCCGAATCACCAAATTTTTTTCCTTCCCAACTGGCACCACCACCATTTCCTGGCTCTGTCTGGAGACTCCACAGACACAGGTGGGTCCAAGAAATTCCCCCTCTTCACAGGCCTTGATGTTTTTCTTCACTGATCCATTTCTTTCTTTTTCTTGTGGCCAAATTCTCTGAGAATCGCGTGTCCCTGGGGAGGTCCTCTCAGGAGGGAACCAGGCTCTGCACTGAGAGCTCCCTGTGAACCTGGGGTGGGTGGGGCAGCCGTGCGGCCCAGAGGTTTCCCAGTGAGTGCTGCGCACGCACCTGGCAGCGAGGCCTCTCTGGACGCAGCTCTGGCTTCCAGCACCTGTCAGCATGCATGGGGGTCTTGGAAGGTGGGCAAGCTGAGTGGGCAGCCACTCTGTACCACACAGGCAGAAGCCATACACGGCAGTGTGTGAGGGCAGAGTTTCACACGCACGAGGCTATGTGAAACTGACCTGACCTCCCATCGCCACAGTGCGACTGCTAATGTGCAAACACACGTCCTGCAGCATTTGGTACCATGAAGAGTCTGGGAAGAGCAGGTCGGGGAGCCACAAGTTCAGCTCCACCGTCTGGCTCGTCTCCTCCATGCAGCCCAAGTCTGTCCGGGCACAACGGAACTTGGTTTCACCCCATAAATCTTTGTTTCATTAATTACAGAAGCTCCCCGGAGCCAAGGCTGACTTGGCCATGGGGTGAAGGTTGCTGGTGTTGAGTTTATAGCATTAATATCCTAAACTTTTATGCAGCCTGGTTACCAACATTTTGCGTTTCCTGACTGTGCCTCTGTGCCCTCCCCCTGCTTGTATAAGAAAGAAGTGGCACGGTGGATGTGTTAATAGTGTCTGTCACTGCTGGAGACATTCTCACTAGAATTCTTCTGTCTTTGCCTGGAGTCTTAGGTGACATGAATATCTTTACCAGTGAATTTAGTTTATAGAGAACTAGCATGAGCCTCTTTTTAAAGAATTTTTTTATTTTAACGTAATACAAGTAGGTATTAATAAAGAAGATACAAAACAATCTTCCATGAGAAATAAATCAAAGTATCATAACAAAATAATCACGGTCCCTTACATGATTACTTGCTTCCCCTAAACTCCCTCTGCTTCTATCCTTCTTCAAAACAATTTTCCTGATTTCCAGGTTTCTGCTCCACCTTTAAGTTCCCCCTGGGCCTTGGGTGAGCCCAGCTACCCAGACCTCCACAGCCACATGGAGCCCTCACTCTCCACATTCATGTGGCCCGATATCACTGGTCCTGAGCTTGTCCCCAGCCAGACCCGGGCACTGTCACACCCATGGCATTTCCACCTGAGACACTTTCCTGATCTTTTCCTGGGAATTTCTTGTTTGCTCCTTAAGTTCAAAGATGGGTGTAGCTTAAAACATGGCTAATCCAACTCTAACTAGTTCACACATTTTTGTGGTTATTGCTAAAAAGACTTCTATATGGGAGGAAGCATCTGCAAGTATCTATAGGGATAAAATTGGGTGAAATTTTCAGAAGTCTTTTCTAACAATCATGTGTGTTTTCTGCCATGTCTGCATATTTATGTGATGTTCAAGGGTGAGTGGAAAATGCAGTTAATGCTTAAATATGAAAACAAATTATTACAGTATAAGACAAGACCCATCGCCATGAGTCTTCCTTGAGCTCCTCTCCTACACTCAGTACATTTATCCCACCATCCTTACTGCTTTCTGCAGCAGCTCTGGAGTCCTCTCTCCTGAGGGTCTTCACCAGGTGTGATCACAAACATGGTGACTGCTGCTGCCGAGCGCCACCCAGAGGAAAGGCAGCTTCATAACAACACGATGCTGTGTCCTCATCCACCTCAGTCATTGGATCAGGCCCCGAGTGACTTCTAACTTTTTCCCAAAGTCAAAGGGACCAAAAAAGGGAGACATATAGACTCAGTTAAAGACATGAAGGCAGCCAGAACAGCATAGCTAGAAACCCTCAGGAAGGAGGATTTCAGAGCTACTGCGGAAAGTGGCGAGAATGGTGGGATGAGTGTGTTCAAAGCCAGGGAAAGATTTTGAGGGGATAGATAACAATATGTTTTTATTGTAATACACTTTTTTAAACATTTAAACACTTACCGTATATTTTGATCACACTTCTAGTTCATATGTCTTTGTGGTTGTTGCAAAAAAACCAAAAAACAAAAAACACCTTGATAATGTGGAGATTCCTCAAAAAACTAGGACTAGAAGTTCCATTTGACCCAGCTACCCACTTTTTGTTATCTTCTTGAAAGAATTAAAAGCATCATATGTGCATGCCCCTGTTTATAGCAGCACAGTTTGTAACAGCTAATTATTTTAGTTTTGTTATATTAATAAATGGTGCTGGAAAAACTAGATTTCAACCTGTAGTAGCTAAATCTTGGCAACAGTCCAAATGCCCCTCAGCTGATGGTTGGACAGAAAAGGTATTTTTCTTTAATTGAATGGAGTAGTACTCAGCCATAAAGAAGGATAAACTTTGGACATTTATAAGTAAATGCATGCAACTTGAGACCATACTAGTGAGTGAAATAAGTTAGATACACTTGTGTAAATATCACATTGTTTCTCTGGTATGAGAAACTGAAAATGTAAATAAGAACCAAAACATATATTACATACTGTGAAATAGGAAGTAAATGTTCAAATGGGAAGGAGAACAAGGGAGGGCAAGGGGGAGGGATTAAAGGGAAAGGGGGAAATGAGAAAGGAAAAATAAAATGGAAATAAAGCATTTGTAAATAAGGAGGTGAAGAGGGGTTGAAGGGAGGGGAGGGGAGGGGAATGGGAAAAATAAGACTCAAGATAGATCACATCCAGGTACAAACTCCCTGTGATTAAGGTGACTGTTATGTGCATCTAAGTTGCACCAGTAAACTCGACAAATTATCAAAGCACACGCACAAGGAGCCATCTGCAAGCACACACGCAGAGCTGGATGAACACTCCACAGGGCCTCTCTCCTTATCGATCACATATCCTGTCCATGTGACACCTCTGTATGACTCAGCCGGCGTGGCAGTCAGGGCGAAGCCACTTCCTCTGAGTCTCACTTGCTCCTAGTTTTCCACCAGTTATTCCTCCCAGCGTGCAGAGCTCACCAATCTTCCGAATGGCTATTTTTCTGGGATGGTCCTGCTGCAGAAGGCCCTGCTGGCTGGTCCCATGCCCACTGTGAAAAGTGCCCCTTGTGTCTGTGCCAGAGTCCAGCTCCCTGCACAGCCCCTGCGTCTGCCAGGTGGGCAGCAGAGGCTGAAGCCAGCATCCCACCACCCAGCTGCAGGTCTGGGGTGTGAGGCCAGACCTGTGCTCTTCGGATCCTGGCAGCTCCAGGCCATACTGAGCTGGCCCCTGCCCCAGAAGGGAAATCATCCCACCTCCAGCTGCAGCATGGGCACACTGGCACCCTCAGCATGAAAGCTGTCTGGGAAAATTTAAGTAATAGTGGAGTGTGGCTAGATCTTATGAATATTCATGAAGCAGGGGCCTTAGCAGTGGAGCTAAGCACAGAATTACAGCAATTATCTGAATGATTTACACACACAAAAAGCTGGCCCCAAGGAAAATTATGGAGGAGCTGGAAGTTGGCCGGCTCTCTGTCTGGCACGCCCCGCTTCCTTGAGGAGCCCCGCAGGGCTCCCCTCTGTGTTCCAGGGCCCCAGTGAATCTCCCAGGGCTCAAGCGTCTCCCTCTAAACCTAACTCCCTCAGCATCCCAGCTCGCACGTCTACCAGGCCAGTTCCTGTAAAGGTGTAAATTGATCTTGTTTTTCCATTTCGATATTTGCTGTTGGTATCTAGACTTTTCTAAAGGCCTTTTGCCCTGAGATTCCTTGACTTAATTTCAAGGAGAAGAGGCTGTACACTGACTCGGTAAATAATTAAGTAGAGGCTGAGGGTGGTAAGAGAAGTAGAGCATCTCGGGCAGAGGGCAGGAAGGAACCTCACAGGCCATTTAGCTCAAGGTTTCCCGCACTGTGCTATTCGTGCAGTTAATGGGGTTTAACACGCTGTGCTGGGCCGGAGCACAATGGTGCACGGCTGACAGCCACTCAAGGGAAACCGAGCGGGATCCTGGCCACACGGTCCCCTGGGAAGGGGACCTCACGTTAGTCTCTCTGCAGGTTGTGCCCAGAAATCTATTCCTGCAATATATTTTTTTAAAAGGTCTTTTTGTGTATAAGACTGGAAAAGGCTTCTCACATCCAGCCCTTTCCCTTTCAGCAGAGAGAGCTCTAGGAACGGTATGCGTCTACCCAAAGGATACCCGGGGGATGGTGTCACGGGAACCATACCTGGCTGTGTCCACCCGAGGGCTTCCTGTCCCCATCCGGCAGCCCTCCCCTTTCATGCATTTCTCTTTCCACAGCAGATTCTAGAACAATTTAAACTTTTTTTTTTTTTTTGAGACAGGGACTCTCTTTATAGTTCAGGCTGGCCCTGAGCTCACTATGTAGCCCAGGCAAGCCTCGAACTCAGCAATCCTCCTGCCTCTGCCTCCTGAGTGCTGGGATTACAGGCGTGAGCCACCACACCCCGCACTGTGGTATGTGGTACGGATTGCTTGTGGGCATGAGTCACCACGCCCAGCATTGTATGTGGTTACTGGGGATCAAACTCAGAACCTTGCACTTGAGAGGCAGGCACCAGAACCCCTAAGCTAAATCTCTGGCCCACAACTTAAACATTTTAACATAGCAATACTGTTCCCTCTGACAGGGTGTGCTAGTCATGTCAGGGTAGTTTTTGTCTTGTTCTCCTGCTCCCCAGCCTCTTCCAGTTACCCGTTACAGTGTTTCAGAAGACAGGACCCCAGCGATCCTTGTCTGATAAACACACTGTGTAATGTGTCTCCTAACATTGGTCCTGTCAATACGGACCAATGGACAGTGGCTTCCCACATTATGAGCTAGAGATTGGTGACATGCCCAGCTCACGGCCCTGAGAGTCCACTGTCTCCACCTTACCCAGAGAAGAGACCTCTGCCTGGCCATTTGCTCACCATGTCTGAGCAGGCTGGGTGTTTAGGGTCACATCACTGATCTGTGACTAGTGAGCCAAGAACAGAACAAGACCTTCTAGATCATCTTCTTGGGAACCACAGTGCACCTTCCCCTGTCGTGGTCTCCTTGATGCTGCCGAAGAGACTGTGGCTAAGGGTATAGCTAATCATGTGACTCTAGTGTCAGAAACACAGATCAGCAGTGCCCCCCCCAAAGAGCCACATATTAAAGTCTTGGCATCCAGTAGTTTAAAGTGTAACCTTACTAAGATACAGGAGTGGGTTCTATGATAGGCACATACCTATCATCCCAACACTCTGGGAGGCTGAGGCAGGAGGACTGAAAGTTTGAGCCCAGCCTGGGCAATTTAGCAATTTTCTGAGGTTTTGTTTCACATTTTAATTTTTTAAAGCCTGGGGATGTAGCTCAGTACAAAGGCCTTGTATTTAACTTCCAGTACTTTAAAAAAAAAAAAAAAGGGAAGAAAGGCTAATGCACTTCTTAGTATGAGGCACCCCACAGCCAGGACATGACTTTGCCAACTGACTCGGCAGGGCTTGGCTGCCATAACTAAACGTGACAGTCCTGTGTGGATCTCTGCAAGAGACCTCTATAGTTCTGAATATTTTAGAAGACTGTGGTTATCTCTTTCTTCATCAGCTACGTTCATGAGTGCCAATGGTGGCTTGTAGTTTTGTCTGTAGTTGGAGGGCTGTGAGAAGCCCACACACAGGTGGCCTGTCAGCCGGAGCCCCTGAAATTAGACCTAGATAAAAGATGAGTGAGTCTTCTCTGAGGAGAAAACATATATGTATTATGTGAAAGATGAATGGGTGACCAAAAGGGAGACAGTTGGAGACACTTCAAGTTGTCTCCCAACGTGTCCCTCACAGATGTCAGATCCACAGAGAGCTACGTGTGGCTTTTCGATGGAACTTTGACTCATGGGAGTCTGCAAAAGAGGCACATCCACCTTCTAGATCCTTTTCTCCTCTTTGGCTTTCACTATCCCAGTGGAGGTACTGGAAGTCACTGTAGCCATTGCCGCGGATCACGAAAGAGTCAGGCGTGGAGGCTGGAGGAACCATGTGTGGAGCAGAGTGCAAGGGGCAGAGAAGGTCGTGTGAGAGTCAGAGGGGTCTGGTTCAAGTCCTCTCGCTCTTCACCATGTGAAGCCACCATCTGTGTTTAAAAGCACACACTATGTGCTAAAAGTGAAATTAAACATAGATACCGATGTTGATGAGTGGTCATCTCTGAGGAAATTCAGAGGAGCTCATACCACTCACCACGTGTTTATAGTTGTTTATTTTCCTTTAATACAAATGGAAAAGCCATAATTTTTTCTATTAAGAACATAAAGATAATAAAAATATTGGAGTAGGTAATTCACAAGGAAAACTACAAGGAAATAATAAATTTATGACATCCACAAAAATCTGCAAACCTAAATATCCATTCCAATGTTATTTATATTGACAAAGAATTCAGGAATCACCCAGTGATCCAAAATGATGAGGCTGACGCGACCTGCAGCTCATAGTGAGTGGACAACCCTGAACACTGAGGACATGGCTAAATGGCTGATGAGGATGGAAGAGCAGTCCACTCAGAGGGCTGCCAAACAGCAGGGATCCCAGGACAATTCTTAACATTTCAAGTGTTACAGTAAAAAGACCTGACAGAAATGCCTCGCAATTTAATGGGTCTTGTTACTGTTCTTACAAGCCTTTCTTTGTACTTGCATTTTTTCCACAGTTTGCACAACAGTGCATGAGGAGTTCAGACAGAAAAGCAATGTCTCAATGCACCAGCACATTCACATTCAGAGGAAGAGAATGTCTCCTAATGTGCAAAGTGTTCTTGATGCACCCTGTGTGTCTCAAAATTGAGCCGTCTTTTCTGGAGCCTCTACTCTCATGGGGACTGTGTGGTATGCAGTCCCCACTCAGTCTGGAGACACCGTATGACATTTTCCACCAGACTCTTCCTGACTCCCACTCTACAAAGCAAGCTAAGGACAGACTGGAAGGGGTAGAGGGAAAGAGGCAAGCTGTATTTACGGGACTCAGAGCACCAGCTCAGGCCAACGTGCCGAGAGCACGGGGAAGATGAGCCGCTGTTGGGCCACTGTCTGGACCCAGCACTCGGCCAAGTTCTGAAGTGATTCGTCTCCTTATGGATGGATGCCGCAGTTTTGTGCTTCTTCAGTGAAAGGAGCATATTGATGCTAATGATGATGGCTCCGTGTTTGTTTTGCTTCAATTTCCCAATATTTTACAAAAGTATCTGTCCACCTAGATTGGAAAGAAAATAAGTAAATGAAAGACTAATGCATAGAGACACCCAATGAGCTGCAGACACGTGGAAAAACACCAGTAGTGGTCATCTCCTGCACAGAAGAGGAAGGGCCAGGGAAGATTACCCTGGGCCAGACACCTCATGAGACAGCAGGGACAGGAAGGATGTGGACACCGCAGGGTCCCCCTGTAAGGAGGGAACACTGAATGCTAAATATGGACTCTCAGGTCAGAAAAGTCCACCTCGCTGAAATCCCATCAGCCACCAAAGGGAGCTCTCCATACTCAGCATCTTGCAATCAAGTCTTTTAGGACTGCTCTCCAGTTCCCACACATCTTCGAAACAAGGACCTGGATGTGCCTGAGAATGATATCACTCCCCACGGGCCCTTCCGTCCTTTGGAATAGTAACACCAGATATCACCAGGGGGAAACGTGTGCACGGTGTCATGTTTATGTCCCAAGGTGCTGACCAAGTGTGCTTCCTATGTTTTTGTTAAACAGGATCTTTTGGTTCTATAAAAACAAGAACAAGTCCACTCTGAGTCTGGTCTTCTCCCTAAGGAGGCATAATGGCTCACATGGAAGCAGGAACGTGGTACCAAATTCAACTAAGACTATGTGCAAAATCAGTCCTGATGAAGAAGAGGGAGAAATTGTTACTTGCAATAAACATTTTCCCAAAGTCTGACAGTGCTGTCATGTTAGATGTGGAATCATTTCATTTGCTTCTTACAGGGGTTTGAAACATCCTGGTTTTTACACTTATTTCCTACTTTTGTAAATAAAAAAAAGTCATGATGCTTTCCATACTTGTATTTCATGCTTTCATTTAAAAAAGTTAGCCCTGGAAACCGTCCGGTCTGGGGTAAACACTGCAGGACACATATGAGCTGGGCACTCGCAGCTCTGGTCCCGAGAACATCATGCGTTTCCAATCAAGACCAAGAAGGTGTTCTTCCACAGTTTCCCCCGCAGCTGGTCCCTAGCAGAGGAGCAAGTTCACGAGGGCAGATCAAGGGCTCCAGCACAAGGCGGGCTGCAGGGCCCCGGGTGGGAGTGCAGGCCGAACAGCTTCACGGAGTTGTCCCAGAGGAGCTGCCTGCAGCCTTCAGCTGCCACCACGAGTAGAATCAGAGAAGAGCACTTGCCAGCGGTTGGGGGTTTAAACCCTAAAGTGACAGCAGTACCCCAGGCTCACCCCGGGGGGATAAGCCATCGTGTTTTCAGTGTTTGCAGACATTTCCTTATTGTTTCTGATATATTATTTATCCCATTAGCCTTAAAGGAAGGAAACAAGGTGTTATTTAATTTTAGAGGTGAGGAAACTGAGACAAAACAATGTTCCTCAAATGACGTTACAGATCCACAGCTCTGGCCAGATGCTGCTAAGTGAGCACAAGGGGAAGGTGGAGACTTGTTTATGGAGAAGAGGAGCTTTTCTCTTTTGCAGTTTTCATCAAAAGGTAAATATACGTGTGACTGAAATATATGGTGACTCTTTGCATTGAAAAACTCTCTGCATTTATTACAATAAAAGACAAATTCCCTTGAATCCCCTCAAATTCTTCTCCCTCACTCTAAACACACTCATCCCACCATCCTTGCTACTTTCTGCACAGCTCTGGAGGCCTCTTTCCTGAGAGCCTTTACAATATTGTTTTATTATAATATTGTCTGTGACCAATAAAATAGTGAGTGCTGCTACTGAGTGCCTAAAAGGCATAGAAGCACAAGCCTGTGTCCTCATCCACCTGATTCACCAAATCCGACACCACGTGACTTCTGCCCTCAAGTCAAAACGGCCATGAAAGGGAAACATTTTAATTCAGGACATGGAGGCGGCCGGGACTGTGCAGTAGGAACCCTCAGGAAGGAGGACTCCAGTGCTGCTGCAGGAACTGGCAAGGACAATCGGACAAGTGTATTAGAAGAAAGGGGCAATATTTTGGAGGAAATTAATGCCACTCTATCCTTTTCGTAATAAACTTAAAAATTTAGGTATTCTCCGTATGCTTCACTCATCCTCCATGTATTATTATCACAAAATTAAAAGCAAAAGAGTTTGGGAAACATCCTCCCGGCAACACGGGCCTTGTCCCAGACAGGCACTGGGCCATGCAGACCCGGGCCGTGAGGGCTGAGAGCCAGGCAGGGCAGCAGCTGACCGGGGGGGACGGCCACCGCTCTGACGGTGTCACAGACCGAGCCTGTGACCTGGAGGGCAGACAGTGGAGAAGGCGTCCTGGGAATTTCTTGTCCTTGGCGACGTAATCAGAGTCTCAAAGATTCAAATGGGAGCTCACAAGCTTGGTTTGGACAAAGAGCTGAGAACAGAAGCCAGCACAAGTTCGTTTTCTCAAAGCCTCACTTGAGGCAGATTTCAAAATAAAGATGTCGGTCAGGATGGACACCTCCCAGCGGCGTCCAGAGCGGAGGTGCCCCGGGCGGAGAGCGCACTGCGGCTTGCGTGATTAGCGTCTCCAGAAACCGTCCGCAGCGCATCGCCCACAGCCGTCTCCCGCACGCCCCTCTCAGCCGTCACGACTCACGGCATGTGGTGCCGTGACAAACAGAGGAGCCATTATTAAGAAAGATAAAAGCCGAGACCTTCACTTCAAACTCAGCCTCGGTCGTTTATTTTTTCTGTTGATTTCTTGGTGTTTTATGACCCCTTCATGTGCCCGTGAACTCCAAATGGTTTCCAGACAGATCTGGACTTTATCAGGGATCTGGGGAGCAGAGTTTCTTTTTTGTCCCTGTCTGAACACAGGGGCAGCCGCAGTGGTTAAAACAACCACCGGCGTGATGGAAGCTGCAGCTAATTATGAAAATGAGGTATGAAATTATTCTGAGACAAAAGAAGAGAATATTCAGCACTGCCAGTGTTTTAAAAGAAGGGAAGAAGTAGCAAAGAAAAGGAAGCCGCCGTGTACAACAGTAAGGGTTCACTCCAGACTGAAACAGAGAAGTCCAGGCTGCCCTCCCCCCCAGGCTGACCAAATGCACTCTGACCATGGACCACGTTAGCTGTCAGCTCTTTTAATAAAACAAAACAGCACCCAAACATCAAAGTCGTGCAGATTGAATCTGCTTCACTGAGAAGAAGGTGGCACTCGGGACCTCGGGATGCCGCTCACAGTGGGACCAGGGCACAGACCACAGGGCCGGCTTCCTGGGCTCAGCGTGGCATCCTACTGCACCACCTGCTGCTCTGGCACTCGCTTGCCTCCTAGATTATTCCTTGTCCCAGGTGGTCTTTTGCCAGTTGGAGTGGCACGGGGGAGCCCCACTGTTGGGGAGCCTCTCCTCCCATGCCTCAGGGCACGGAGATGTGACAGTGCCATCCTAGGATAGCCTCCTCCCCCGAACCCTCCACTTCCCAGCCAGGGCCCAGCCCACAGCACACACTGCACAGCCGCAGAAGCGGCGCCGACCTTGCTTGGCACAGGAAATGGTTGTGAGGGTCTATAGCGGGGCCCACTGCACCCGCCTCTTGGACTCAGGCTTCATTGGTGCACAGTGCTGCTCAGGCACTGGGCTCTCTAAACTCCCAGGTCGCTGTGAAGGGAAGCACGAGACCAGGAGTGGCTTGGAAGATTTCAAGAGGGTTAAATGTGGTACACAGAGTCCCTGAGGGCATTAGAGGGACCTGGACAGTCCAGTACAATCCAGATCACAGACAGTGTGTGGGACACCCTGACCCAGTCGGCGCAGGGTGCGGACCCATGAGTTCTGATGAAGCTCACAGTAAGCCGCATTTCCGAATTGCTGGTCCTGTCCTCTAATGTGAACAGATTCGAGAAATGGGTCAGACTTTGGGAATGAAGTGACCCTCCAGGACCACTGAAAAGGCTTGTTTCTCAAAGATAGTAGCACAAGTTACACAAGGAGTGAAGCACAGAGGTGGTGAAGTGCTGGCTTCCTATGGAAAGGCAGATTTATAAACACACGATGCTGTGTCCTCGTCCACCTCAGTCATGGATCTGGCCCCGTGTGACCCCAGCTCTTCCCAGAGTCAAAATGATCACCAAAGGAGATGTTTTGATTCATTCAGGACATGGAGGCAGCCGGGACAGCGCAGCTAAAGACCCTCAGGAAGGAGGACTCCGGAGCTGCTGCAGGAAGTCGCAAGAACAGTGAGAGGAGTGTGTTGAGAGAGAGGGGAAGATCGTGAGGGGTTCGTGTCAAGACATCTTTTATCGTAACTGTTTTTTAAAACATAAACTTTCACAGTAATTTTGGATCACCCCTTACAGGTACCCTGGGCAGCGTAAGGAAAGAGAGACTGAGCAGGAGGAGCCAGGGATGTGCCCAGCTGCCCGCTGAAGTGGAAGCGGAAGAGAAAGTGCCCACTACCTGCACTGGCTGCCCTGGAGCAGTGGGGACCTGGGATGGAAGAGAACTGTCCACCATCACGCGAGTCGCTGCCCCAGAGTCACGCTCTCTACGTCCTTTAGTTCTCAGCTCCTTTATGCTTCTGGCTATTTCAACAGGGACACTGGTGACTTTAGGCTTCAGAAGCAAACTCTTCAGCAAAACTCATGGTTCCCATTATAGTCTGTAGACAACAAAGGCTGTGTAACTATAAAATGTGAATTGAAATATGTCGGAAATTGGAAAATGAGAGAGGTCTCTGAGCTGCTATTTTCTTTACATTTTCTTGTGTTTATTTATTTATCACTTATTTTTTGTTCTTAGTGCCCTTCCCTGAGGACAGGAGCACTTTACTTCCCCCAGCAAATCAAACTCTCTGTATCATTTCTGTGGCTCTGGGGACTGAACCCAGGGTTTTTCCACTGTGCTGCATCTCCAGCCCTTTTCTACTATTATTTTCTATTTTGGGATAATTAGTGCTATGCCATTACATTGCCCAGGTGGTGGCTCCAACTTGTGATCCTTCTGCCTCTGCCTTCCAAAGTGCTGAGATGAAAAGCATATGTCTCCAAACTCTATCCTAAAGACAGGGCTGGAGGGTCTTTCGCTTCCCAGTGCATGGTACAGAGAGTCATTTAAAATGGTGTCTCTTAGTAAATTTTGTTTATGTCTGAGGAGCAGGTGTGTGAGCTTTAAACAATTAGCATATGTGTTGTACACCAGCAAGTACAGTGCCCAGGCACAGAGAATAAACTGTCTTATGTATCCTTCTGTGAAGGGAAGAAAGGCTGGGTTTGGAGAGCAGCTCGCTCAGGGTAAATTCCTCAGTGAAAGGTCTCTGGAGAGGGGGTGTTTGGCCAGTTCTGACTACTACAAAGACAGTCTGAGGAAGGGAGGATTCCAAGCAGGCTACCTCAGGGACTGAGTGAGAATGAGCTTGATTCAAATAAAACCCCAACCCTGTGTCCAGACCTAGTAGGGTCATGAGATGAAGTATGGCTAAGGATTTTGGGTTCTGAGATTATAAAGTCATAGGAAAGGAAGATACTGCTGGGGTTTAGTGGACGGGTCAAATTCAGCCTTGCTCCCTGGCTGCTACATGGAAGGCAGGCCCAGAAAGGAGGGAGGGTAAAAGCGGAGGGAAGAGTGGGACAGACCTCTGACCCCAGGAGGGGGCGCTACTCTCAACAAAGATGGTGGCAAAGGAGAGAGAAATAGGTGACTAGATGGATTCATGGTCACTCAATGTTACATTCTATTGTGGATTTATGTTTCTTAGATTAACTAAAAGCCAGATAAGAGGAAAATATAAAAACAGTCTCAGACTTATAGTGATGGGGTGATGTTGCCATTTGTGTAAGAAATAATGGACAGGGGTGATTTTAGTCGCTTTGAAGGGAAGGAAGGAGAAAAATCAAGCCTTCAACTGTGGAAGGACAAAGTTGACAGATCATTGGGATGTCAAGGGGTCATACCAAATACATAAACCTGGGGGCAGAAAGGAGAATAGAACGCAGATGGGAAAGGGAGACTACCTACATGTGGTATGACACGTGCTGAGAATAAGCGAAGTCTCCTGGGAAGAAATGGACTTAAAGAGACTCAGAGCTGACAGAATCCAACAACTGAGGTAAAGATCGATGAGGGAGAAGTGCACTAATCTGATGTGGCCAAGAGAATAAGAGAAAATTAAGAGTGTCCTCATCAAAAGAGCATGAGGGCACCTGAAGATGTGCTTGGAGGGAAGAGCGTTCTGTGAACAGTTGCAAGATAAGAAAGGGTTCCTGAAGAGGTGGCTGGGAAAAGGCAGGAGAGTGATCACAAGAGAGTGGGAATAACAGAAGCCTTCGACTCAGAGGTCCTGCCACAAGGCAAAGCTGCCAGGGAGGAAGGAGAGCCATTCTTGGGGCCAGAGCGAAAGAGCGGTGAGTGGCCCAGGCTGCTTTGTGCCCTCCTCTTCCCCATGGTGAATCGAGTGGCAGGCTCTTGGCTGGAGTCTGCGAAAGCGTGGTGGGCAGGGTGCTCAGCAGGAAAAAGATGGAAGGAGGCAGCGGCAGAGAGGAGGAGCAGGTGCGTTAGGGTGACTCCTCAGAGCGGTGGAGAGGTTTAAATCCTCGCTCAGAAGCTCGATCATACTGTGTTGCTGGTTTTTGCTTTGAAACGTTCTCCAAGGTGACTGGCTTCTCAGGGAAAGGCATGAAGATGATTTCTGTTTGGACCTTACAAAAAGGTGGGTTTCTATAAGCAAGAGGGGGACACAAGTGCAGAAGAGATGAAGCTGCTGGAAAGAGAAAGAATTTGAAAGGTACGGTGGGTAGAATCGTTCCCCCTTGCATTCTGCCTGCCTTCCGTAAGGACCTCGAACACCTGTCCTCCCTGGGTCTGTGGTGTCTCCTGTAGGGAAGTGTCTGCCAATCTTGTGAGGGAATGTGATGCTTCTCATGTCTAAACCAAAGTCTTAAGGACCCCAGAGCTTGGTCAGCTTTCACCTTTGCTCGTCTGCCCCTTCAGCAGCACTGAGTTCCGTTCTACACCACCTCCCATCCTCTAATCCACACACAGTTCCTTCCATGTGGGGTACACAAGCTGTGTTCAGTAAACCGTGAACCTCTCCATGCTTTGGCCTTTTCCAATTTCCACTTCACCCTATTTATTTCCTTGGAGGTCTTCCTCATGTCTCCCACAGGAACCCTTGGTCCTGGGGACCAAATATCTCCTATTCCACCAGCCACTGGCTTGTCCTTCAGTGTGGCTCCTGCCTTCCATCTTTCCAGCCTGCCCCACACTGTCTGGCCTTGCCAGCTGCAGTGTAGGCCATCTAGGAACCACGTCTGTGCTAGTACTTCACAAGGGGCCAGAGCGTCACCTCCTGCGGAAACTAACCAAGGTGTGGCATGCCTCCCCTCAGCTCAGGTCAAGACGAGAGCAGACACCTGGTCCGCTCTGGACCGGCGATCTGAGGATACCAAACTACTGACAGAGACACTTCTTCACCAACTCCAGAGACCCTCCTCAGAAGCACGGCTCAGGGTCCCTCAGAGTCTGGTACCTTCCAAACAAACACTGCACTTTAAACCCAGGACATTCAGCCAATTTTGAGACAAACTGAATCTAAAATGAGAATATTCTCTGGGATATAAAAGGTGCTGGGAACCAAGCTGTGCCCTCCCTTGATTTGTACGCTGAAAGCCCTGTGTGACGTGTTCACAGATGGGGTCTGGCAAGAGTAGGGTTCCAGAGTGACCCCGAAGATGGGCCCTGTGCCCTCGTGAAAGAATTCTTCCAGGCCTCTGCTTATGCCACTGTCTCTACATCTCTCATTCCTCACACACGAAGGACTGGGTGAGGATGCTCCCATTTCTGGGCCCTCAGCACGGAGACCATAGCCAGCAACTTGATCTCTGTTTTTTTTTGTTTTGTTTTGTTTTGTTTTGTTTTTGGTTCTGTAACCATAAGAAATACATTTTGGTTGTTTTCACCATCTATATTGTGTTCCTTCATTTCTACAGCTGAAGGACATTACCTGAACAGGCGAATGGATGTGTCTTCCAGGGCTAACCTGACACTAATTCTAGCCTCCTTGCCAAGGGGAATTACATAACGATGTGATGTAACTACACCATTCACGCTGATCAGGTCGTGCCACTGTCCTTATCACCAGCCCTGAGTGAAAAAGGGATTTAAGTAAGTGAATAGTAAGACAGACCCAACTATTCTCTAGGCCTCTGGAGGCTGTTTCTCACCCCTACATAGCACATAAATGCCTGAACATTTGTGTACGAATTGAGGAAACATGCAAATCAGTAATCTGGAACTAACAGGACACAGAAGTGATTGTGGAAATCGCGTTTAAGGAAAAAAAAATTAGAGTATCATATTGATAGACACAAAAGAACTTTGATGGCAGCAGCTGTTAAATTGTTAATTGAACATAAAGATGGAGCTGATGATTCAGAAATGATCAAGTAGGTTGCAGATATTCTACACCCAGAATAGCTCAGGCTGCAGAGTGTGGAGCCCCACCCATCACTGTAATGGAGGGTGGAGGGCTGCAGTCTATTTGCATTAGCAGAACTGTTAATAAATCACACAAGCAAAAAGCAAGGAACTCAGAATCTCCAGGTGTTGGGTAATGCTTCAAATATCCTCACTACGTGTTCCACAGAAGTCACATGAGTTCATAAACATCCCTTGGTGATTACTGTGCTACTGTGGCTATTCCTACTTCATTTCTGCAGGAGAAATGCAGTTAGAGGTAGCGATTCACATGCTGATCCTCAGGATTTAATTCTTTCCTGCACTGGGACTCAATACCAGAAACACATGCTTAAGGAGGAGAGGTTTAATTTGGCTCAGAATCTCACAGAATTCAGTCCATGATTGGCTGCTTCAAGGCAGTAGCATCATGGTGGGAGGGTGTGGGAGGCAATGCTGATAGTTCATGGCGGGCAAGAAACAGAGTGGGGAACAAACTAAAGAGGAAGGGAGAGACCAGACATGGACACTAGGTCACATTTCCATGACCATCACACATACCCAGAAGTGCGTTTTACTAATTCTCAGATGGCTCCAAAGCTAATTTGATTGATGATGCAGCATAAATGTCACAGTAAGAAAAGTGTCCATTGGTCAGCTTAGAGTTTCTGTCTTGAACACTTATTTCTTTAGGAAAATTAGACATGTTCCCTCTTCTCATCTCTGTGTCTGTCTCCTCTCTTGCATCTCTCTTTCTCTGTCTCTTTCTCTCACTCTCTTCATGATCTATAGACATAATTTTTAGTGGCAAATAGAATAGCAGAGTTGGTCATAGGAAAGATACATGCAGTCTTTTTTTCCCCCAGTACGAGGGATCCA
Organism: Thryonomys swinderianus; assembly: GCA_004025085.1. Classification (NCBI taxonomy): domain Eukaryota; kingdom Metazoa; phylum Chordata; class Mammalia; order Rodentia; family Thryonomyidae; genus Thryonomys; species Thryonomys swinderianus. Next base: position 2,746 of record PVIC010003710.1, on the reverse strand, counting down.
ACTCAGAACCTTTCATTTGCCAGGTGGGCATAGCATCACTGACCTACCCCCAGGCTTTCCCCGTACAGTTTCTAGGCTTGATCGTGTGTTACTGTCCAGAGAACCATGCTTGGTGTTATAATTGGTAAAAGATGAGCTGTAGCTCATGATTAATAGAAACTCAGGCCTTAGCATCTCATAGCAATGCAATAGGCATTAGAAACAAGAAGATTTATCGGACCAAACCTTGATGTATTACACATGCAGGTATAGTTATCTATGAAAGGTCTGCACAACAGGAGAGATGTCAGCATTTGAGATGTAAGCCTCAGTTTCTTGGGTACTTAGAGTGTCAGCTGAGCCATTTTTTCTTTATTATAGTGCTGAGATTGAACCCAACATCTTTGTACTGAGCATTATCCCATCCCACTTTTACATTTTTAAATTTTGAGACAAGTGCTTACTAAGTCATTAAATTGCTCAAGCTGTGCTTGAACTTGAGATTCTCCTGCTCAGACTCTCAGAGTGGGCTTGGATTACAGAATTTAGTGTCAGCAGAGCCAGCTCCAATGCATCTTACTAACACAGCAACATGGCCCTGACAAGCAGAGGTAGCTGATCACCCTGCATGTGAGCTGTGACCGCTGAGCAATGTCTCTGCTCTCATCCCACAGCAGGCTGGGACTTACTCACCATCACTTTCTCCAGTCACCTTATCTAGAGTCAGTCGGATTCTGTTATGCATGTATCCATGCTTCCCAGACAGATTTTACTTCACACTTTGTAAATATACAGCCAGGGACACAGAGCACCCTTTATTTCTCACCAAGAAATAAGATTCATGAGTGGAGACTCTTAACAGTATAGAGTGCACACCACATGGTGTTTTCAGCCCAAATAGATGCTGGGACTAAGGCACTAACCCACAGCAGTCCTGTATATGAGTGGAAAGGGAGGTCATGGGCTTTAATGCCTGAGAAGACTCAGGATGGCCCTGTGTCCAGCTTTTCCCATCAAAGTGTAGCCTATGATTCAGATATTTCCTCTTAGAAACAATGTCAAGTCAATATGAACTTAGAGGGTAAAGATTATCACTAGAAGATCCTGTAATTTAACTGGGGAGGTAAGGAAGCTCTCCCCATTCCAAGCAAAGCTTTTTCTCCAGAATGTACTCACACACCTCTGCAGTAAACCCAAGCATACCTGGTTCATTAGCCATTTTCCTGGTGCATAGTGCTCGAAGAACAGCAAGGAAAAAGCAACCATATTGTCACTCCAAGAACTTTCCACCAGGCAAGATGACTGTGATGCTGTTCTTGACCTGGTGTGTTACTTTTCTTATTACTGAGACAAAAGATCCAACACCCAAAGTTAAAGGAGGAAAGAGTTATTGTAGCTCACCATTTATAGAGGTTTCAGTACACAGTTGGCTGGCTCCAAGGCAGGGTGGCATGGGAGAGGGGAATCACAGAAAAGAAATAGTTCATGGTAGGCAGAAGGCAGTGAAGTAGCGAAGCAGCAGGAGCAGCTCTTTTCCCGACCCTTGTATACTATCCATGCTATATGCCCTTAAGGTGCTGGTCACACTCAGGGTAGCCTTTCCTGCTGTCACATGCACTGATGGGGTGAGTGTGCCCAGAACTGTGCCAAACAAATCAGTAGACTGACTTAATCAACGTGACCTTAATCCCAGCACCTTATGTTCAGATCCAAGCACCTCTGAAATGCCTACTACTGGATGAGGCTGAGGGGACTTTGAGACACTGCCATAACACCAGGATTCAGTCTGGCCCCTTACAGAGCACTCATAGGAATGTATTAGAGAAATAGTTACATTTATTCTAGATAAACAAATCAACTCAGAGTGCTAGGTCCAATTTTTAGTCCAGTTTACTCAGACTCATAAGAAAATAATCAGAAAAGGAAAACCAAGATGATTAAATGTAAAAGCAAGAAATTTAAAGGATATGGGTATAAAAATATAAGGCATAATATAATTATTCTTGAATATTTTTTAGACAGAAATGAGAAGACAGTTTTGAGTCACTGGTGGACTTTATGGAATAGATTATTTGATGTGAGCTAAAAGAAGCAGAACAATCCCAAAATCAGAATCACATTTCTAATATTTGTAAATTTTCAGTGTAAAATTGGGGTACTTTGCAAGATACCACACCTCCTCATAGTTATTCTATTCAACAAGTACTTGTTGAATGAATCTTCTACTAAAGGCACCAAACTCGGCATCATGTGCATTCAAGAAATCTGTAAGGTACTGTTTCTGTCCTTATGAAGTTGATAGTCTTGCAGCCAAAATCAGAAATATGTGATTATGAAACACGATGCATTATAATAAGAGAAGTACTCAAAAGATGAAGAAAATGATAAAAGAGTGGGAATAAAACAATGTTTCTTCTACATTCACTGTAGTGATATGTTTTGATGCCTCAAAGAAGGTTCTCTGGGGCCAGAGATTTAGCTCAGTGGTTCTGGCACCTGCCTTGCAAGCGCAAGGTCCTGAATTCGATCCCATCCCAGTAACCACATACAGTTCTGGGTGTGGTGACTCACATCCACCAGCAATCAATACCACATACCACAGTGCTGGGCATGGTGGCTCACGCCTGTAATCCCAGCACTCGGGAGGCAGAGACAGGAGGATTGCTGAGTTCAAGGTTTGCCTTGGCTACAAAGTGAGCTCAGGGCCAGCCTGAACTACAAAGTGAGACCCTGTCTCAAAAAAAAAAAAAAAAAAAAAAAAAAAAAA